>JAGFPH010004680.1:38057-96368 GCA_018207615.1 Philaenus spumarius
CAAACGACTTAGAAAACCAACCTGTGTACTAATTTTAGACCAAATCGGACATAAAATGCGTCCGTTAGAGTGCTCACAATTATATACATGGTACTTCCGGTCAAAAATGTAGTTTGCTTCCGGTTAACTTTTTTGGCTAACGAACTCGTCCAAGTGACTTAGACAACCAACGTGTGTACCAAATTTGGACCAAATCGGGCGTAAAATGCATCCGTTAGAGTGCGCAAACATATATATATAAAGTTACTTCCGGTCAAAATTTTGGTTTACATCCGGTAAATTTTTTTGGCTAACCTACCAGTTCAAGCGACTTAGAAACCCAATGTGTGTACCAAATTTGGTCCAAATCAGACGTAAAGTGCGTCCGTTAGAGTGCGCACACATAGGCCTATATACATAAATATAATATACATACATATGATTTTTAATGACACCCCAAAACGTGTTCTGGGGATCATGATCGGTGTTCATTTGCTACTCCCGACCTTGGGTCTTACCATAAGGGCCACTGCAATAGCTCATTTTTCCTATGGAAATTCGCTATTAAAAGTTCAGCTCACAACAAAGGAAATATGAAATTTGCGTAGCCGTGAACGTGTTAAGGGTGAGGTAAACATCCACTAGTTCGTTTGAAGGATGAGTCACATTAGAAAGCGGTGTGGGAAAATGTTTTTTCTCCACTTACGCCCTTTTCCCACACCCCCGGCCCATCGCCACAAGTGCCAGTATTCACGCCGATATTTATAATTAAAAAGACCTTTTCAAAATACATTAAAAAGTCATTCTAATTTAATCAAATATCTATGACAATACAAACGTATTGATTGACTAAAATTTTTACAATGATTTTACTGTAGGTAAAAACCTAAATCTGTTTTTCTAGACACGAAACTGTTGTATCTATGTTTTCCATCGCAAATAAATCCAACGAATGACAGTCATAATCCAATGTTTGTCAATGAAAAAATAATCTAATCAACGTAATGTATACTTCCACTACTATTTTTACTTCCAGACGGCGTTAAATCCTCTCTCTCTCTTGTTCTTAATTAATCTGGTTTGTTACAAAGGTTAAAAAGTTAATTACTAATTAGTTCAATAACATCTTTACTTAGCACAAAAGACTTCGCGGAAATCTTAATGAAGAGGCGGAGATTATTTCTACTTTAATATTTAGAAACACTTGTTTTCTTAGCTTTAAAACAAGGCGATGGCGTAGTAATCTACTAAATTCTGATTGTTTAGCCTTCCTGAAATACAAATACACGTTCGAGTGCTTAAGTTAGTATTGGAAGCTCATGTTATTTTAACATAAAATTACCGTACGAAATTCTACTAACTTATCTTATTTGGATTTAACTGACAAACATTTAGCGATGTATTTATAGTTTCCAATGTTATTGACTGAGCGAAGCGAGGTCTCCGTTTTAGCTTGCCCGTTCGGCATTTCGTCTGTCTGTCTGTCTCACGATTAAGACCAAACGCTTTGACCGATTGTCATGATTTTTTGCATGAATGTTCCTTATTCCAAGGCCTAGCTCTGTATATATACGGTATTTTCCATTTTTAATTTTTAACCCGTTAAATAAAATAAAATGGCAGCCCCTCCGTTTCTCTCAGTGTAAGCTTTTATCCAAAGCCAGTTTGTGGCTTAACCGTAAGTCGAATTGAAAAACTAATAGCATTAAGCGGGTAGCAAATTTTATGTTCTACAAATTATTTACTTGATGTTTTTCCGTATCTCTAACGGTAAGCTCACAAAATGGCCGCAAACTTCAAATTTGTTAAATCAAGTTTTTTTAATTTTAACCATGTTTTTATACGTTTATTCTTTAGATGTCTTTACAAAACCTTATAACATTATGGAGAGGGAGAGAGAGGGCGTACCTGCTGTCTTGCTCTTTCCTGCGCTACGTTAGTGTGGCCGCTGTGACTGTGAGTGAGTTGTGGTTACTGGCACACTATTCTTAACCTAAGCTCAAAACCACATTTGTTATTTCAACGAGTGAGGTCTACTGTTCACAGAACTACTAGTATGTATGTATTGGACATAAAATGAAGGGCATATGGTAACTTCGGTTTGGATAATCTGACAAAGTTGGTCAGTCAAAATTTCAACTTTTGTAAAAATAATACAATTTGTTTCGTTTACTACATTTGTTTTACACTAATTTGAATGACAACATATAACTATACTTTTGTGTTCTTTTGTCATTGAATTTTGTACATATAAAAAGACTAGCTGACCCGTACGGCGTTGCTCGTGGTGGTTGGTATTTTCAGTCTTTTTAACGTACAAGCAGATAATTTTTAACGTAATTGTATTCTTTTTAAGTGTTCAGTCAGTCAGTGGTATATTTGGATTTATATATATAGATCTTAAATAATAAAAGCACTATTGTCATAATAATAAAAGATCTGAAATTATGATTTTAGTAACTTTGATCCCCCCAAACCACTCCTAAAATTTCGAAACTTTTCATACCCTTTCTAAGTGAGCACCTATGGCCCTAGAGGAAGCTACATACCAAACTTCATTCCAATCCGTTCGGTAGTTTTGAAAAAAATCGTGATTTAATAACTTTGATCCACCAAACCCCCATAAAATTTCGAATTTGTTTAAACCCTTTCTTAGCGAGCTCCTATGGCCGTAGAGGAAGCTACATACCAAATTTCATTTCAATCCGTTTGGTAGTTTTTGAGAAATCGTGATGAGTGAGTGAGTGAGTAGTATTTCGCTTTTATATATATGTATATACTACTTTGCCATTCTATAGAATAGAATTATAGCGTTTGACCAAATAAAATTTAACTATCTAAATATCTTAAAACTCTATTTCATTTTGCCTTAAAACCAGTTTTATGATTTGAGTATGGGTAACGAATTTTACAATAATACTTAAGCACTTTCTGCAATGCAAAAAGCAATTCATACTTGACTGTCAAAGCGTATTAAGTAATACTTGGAAGGAAACAGCCTATTATATACTACATTTCTAGACGTTTACACTGTATTAAACTTAACATTCTTACATTTTATTATACAGCGTGGTTTGAGTTTATAAATAACAAAACTAGTTTATTCAATATAAGTCATACGAGATTTAATAAGATTGACAAATCGTTCAGAGAATACTCTGTGACAGCTGCTTCAGAATCGTTTAAATTTTCTGAAGTATTGAGCTACTGACATTTGATAAATTGCCCTTGATGTATACATAAACTATAGCTTTTGTTTATAAATTCGAGAATTTGTGTATATATAAAAAATGAATCCAGGTGTGCTTAAGACCAAGCGGGAGAAGTGTAAACTTCTATGGCGATATTCTGATAAATATAAAATATGTTATGGAAATTATTTTGGTAGCTAAAAAATCCTGCATAGAACAAATTTGAAAAGTAAACACAATTTTATTAATTTAACACTACCAATTAAAACATTTTAACACAACTTACGAAATTAGGAAGAACAATGTCCTTTTCAGAGGTATTCCCAAGTAAACTATTTTAAAACAACTTACGAAATGAGGAAGTACAATGCTCATTTCAGAGGTATTACCAAGTAAACTATTTTAACACACCTTACGAAATGAGGAAGAACAATGTCCATTTCAGAGGTATTACCAAGTAAACTATTTTAAAACAACTTACTAAATGAATAAGCACAAAGACCATTTCAGTGGTATTACCAAATAAACTATTTTAAAACCACTTACAAAATGAAGAAGCACAAATTCAATTTCAGAGGTATTACCAAGTAAACTATTTTAAAGCAACTTACGAAAGGAGGAAGTACAATGTCCATTTCAGAGGTATTACCCAAGTAAACTATTTTAAAACAACTTACGAAATGAGGAAGAACAATGTCCATTTCAGAGGTATTACCAAGTAAACTATTTTAAAGCAACTTTCGAAATGAGGAAGTACAATGTCCATTTCAGAGGTATTAGCAAGTAAACTATTTAAAAACAACTCACAAAATGAGGAAATACAATGTCCATTTCAGAGGTATTACCAAGTAAACTATTTTAACACAACTTACAACAGCTTACAACATGAGGAGACATATTGTCCATTTCAGAGATATTAACAAGTAAACAGAGATTCACCAACCGCAAAATATTTGGACGCCGTGCGCCTGTAGAAGTTTACATTTCAAAAATTATAACATTGCTATTATTTTAACTTTTTACTGGAACGTGAAATGGGCGGGTTATTTAAAAAAAATAGGGGTAATAATAAACTGGCATTAAACCATGAAAACAAGGTCAGCCGACGGCCCGTGGATCACTGAAAACACACCGGGTTTCATCCTCCAAACACCAACACGGGTTGTCTTAGAACAACCACACACGGGTAACAAGCCTTGACAACCAATACATCTACATAATAACTAATTATAAAATATACACTAGACCTAATAGGGTTTCAAGAGTATCTTGAAACCCGACAGCGCTGTTTAACTTACGATACGATACTACTAACTGTCATAATGGCCACCACGAAACCGGTAGTCACGCACAGTTGTCTTAGAAGGCCCTAATTATATTTCCAATCACCACCAAAAACATTTAGGCCGTAACTTATAGTGAGTCCGGTTTAAGTAGTCCTGCTGGCCAACTGTGCCATAAAGTTCGTCCGTGGTACCTTCTGTTGCATCGTTTTTGGACTACACGCAGATTGCGCTGTACGCTCAGTGATTGTCACCTAATCAAATCCTTGATCACATTACAGAAAATTATATAAAATAGGATAAAATTTGTTTTGATAAATATTTTCAATAATTTAACATAGTTCGATAGTTATCAGAATACTAGTTTACAAAATATTGTAAGGTCTTAAACTTATTAAATGCAGAAATTTAACTGAGAAAAATTACTTTTTAATTTTATCAATCAGAAAAATGTCAGACAAATAAATTAAAACATATTTATATTGGAGGAACTTATATGTTTCAGGTTTATAAGTTTTTATTTAGAAGAAAAATTTTATAATTGAAATTAATGCTTGTTTAAACCACTCCATATTTTTGTACAAACACATCTATGAGTAAGGTATTTTTATTTTATTATACCTACATGTAATTGTTTTGGTAGCCAAAATATATACAAATACCGGCGCGTAAGCAAGCATTGAGCAGACCTCTACTAACCCGAATAAAAACATCAGTACTCCCGGCGGGTGTAGATAAACCATTTCCAAAACGGTGTGTTAAAATGTGTTTTTTTCTCCACTTCCGTCCTTTTCCCACACCCCCGGCCCATCCCGTCAGACCAAGGTCAAGTGCCAGGATATACGCCAATATCTTTACATAGTCTTCAAATCGAAGATACGAATGTTTAATAATATTATTATATTGTATAAGTGTTAATAAATTTTTCGTTTTAAAACGACGAACAATTTGTACAAAAATGCAAACTACAGGCATTAAGGGCCTGTAACAGTGCAATTTCTTGCGGCTGAGCGCTTTGACATTGCCTCATTTCAAACCATTTTATAAACCCATCTATTGTAATTGAGTGCTGAAAAAAAAACTGAATATTCTTTATAAAATTTCGGATCTGGCTTGCAAATTACTTTTCATTATTAATGTTTTATTGAGTTAGGAAAAAAATTCAAACTTTGTACTTACAAAATTTTAATTACATAACAAAAGAAAAGCATTTTTTTAATCTAAAATTCAAAACGAATGCGTATTGTAGTTATGCTTAAAATGAGACCTTGCAAACAATTTTGTGATAAAAAATAAACGAAATAAATGGTTTGAAATTTAAAATTGTTCTTATGAGATACAAATCCAAGATGGCCGCCACTACAGCAGACCCTTAAGTAATTTAGCTACAACATTATCAAAGTTTTCATTTTCAGGTTCTTTCTCTACTGCCATTAATTGGTACGACATCATAAAACAAAAGCGCTCGCATTTCATTAATGCAGAATATTTGCCAAATAAATGTGTATTAAAACCCTTCTTTTGGTTTGAATTAATTTGTTGAAAGTGTAAAAAATACACATACCCAGAAATACTAATAATAAATACTTTAATAAATGTGTTGTTATATGAAACACGAAACCCCGTCTCTGAGGACAATATAACACAAATGAAATTTTGGAACAGCCTCGTAAATGCAATGACGTCTTTCTGTAAACGGACACGTCAGCAGGTAATTTCTGTAGGAAAACTGAATCGCCAGATGGTGCTCATACACCGTAAGCATGTCCCTGGAGACGTCCCGGTGAATCAAGTGTGTCGAACATCGTGTGTATAACCTCCTTGGACCCTAGATATTCGTGACTGAGCCAATTTTCGATGAGTTCAACATGAACGATGTACTTTCAGTAATGGCAAAAAACAGTATTATATGAATTCAGGCAGTTAGTAGTACAAAACCTTCAATATTTAATATACAGGGTTATCCAGAACTATTCGGCAATATCTCGGTAACTCATTCTATAGCTAAAAATAAGAACAATGTTCATATAAAAGATCATATTGTCCCGAAAACGCTTCGTTTTCCAGATATCCGCAATTTTTTTTGTACAAAATAATTCATATCTAGAGAACGGTTTAACCGATTGAGTTGAGTACAAACCTGGCATGAAGTTTAACCTGACAACGATCTATCTCAAGAAAACAATCGATTCTAATCCAATCATGCTTTTTAAAATGGCGGCTGTTTGAAAATTACCTAAATTACTCAAACCCCGTATCGGGTGGTGTAATTTTCAAAACAATCGTATGAAGGATAATGGTTAAGTTATGTGTAATAATTGATTTGTTAAACCTGGCATCCTATACCGACACAGTAAACACAGCAATATTGTATGTACATTTGCTGCCATTATCTTTAATTTTGCTATCATCCTTCATCCGATTGTTTTGACAGTTACGCCATCCGATAGGGAATCAAAAGGGCTAAAAAAAGGAGTCTTGAAATGTTTGGTTAAAATCTATGTTTTTTTAGTAATTTCGGTTTGAAATATTCAAATAGCCGCCATTTTTAAACACATGATTGGATAGAGTCCATTATTTTTCTTCAGATAGATCGCTTTTAGGTTAAACTTCATGCCAAGTTTGAATTCAATCAATCAAACCTTTCTCTAGATATGAATTATTTTGTACAAAAAAAATGCGGATATCTGAAAAACGAATCGTTTTCGGGCCTATGTTTATTTGAATTTTTTTTTTCTTATTTTTAGCTATAGAATGAGCTACCGAGACATTTCCGCATAGTTCTGGATCACCCTGTATATATCATGATTCAAAAAATGTAACTGATCTATCAATTTGTATTTCGTTTCTTCTTTTTATATTGAAAGTCGTGTCAGCGTGTTTTATCTGCGACTTAATTCGTGTTCGGCCATTCTAATTTTCTTGAAAAATCTTTCAAAGCGCAGATATTTAGTCATACATTTTAATATGGATAGGGTTTTAACAGCAACCTTTCTTGATTATTTCTAAATAAAAAATAATAATTAAATAGATCCAATGTCATTATACTAATAATAGAAAATATTTGACTGGAATTAGGAGGAATCTAACCTGCCAGAGTAAATTTCAAGTTTACAGCTGAGAGATAATTTTATTATTACACTTTCCATCTCGTCTACTTAACGCTACTGATAATATGTAGGAAACAGGCTCGCTGTTTAGTGTTTATATGGTTTTGTTGATATCTGAATAAGCTGTCTTTAAGCACCTTTACGCTAGGTATTACTGTTGTTGGAAAAATCATATTCTAAAACTTCCAACAAATTTAAGTGTCATCTCCTTAAGTGCGGCGAAATTACTCAGTTAGATACAATTTAACATTCCTGGCTCAGTGAAACTGTTGCTTTGCTTGAAGAACCGGGTAAACCTCGTTGTATATTTAGGCACTAATGCCTCTTACAAAATGGTACCTTAATTTCTAAGCACGTAAATTTTCCAATTCCCCAAGCTAAATCCGTTTAAATTTACATAACTATTGACAATATAGGCCTACAAGGGTACTTTTTTTTTAGATTTCATAGTTTATAAGTTTTCATGTATTTTCTAAAATTGTAACTTTGAAATTTTAGCCCACAGAAAGTTGGATTTCAATTCAATTACGGTTTGAACTGTCGCAGGTTCGCAACCAGCTGTAAATTGCCTTTTCTTTATTCTACTGCCCGTCCTTCATTTGTTATATAAGTCATAATTCTTTTCACTCTAAATCATTTATTTTATCTCTTACAGAAGTTTTTATCTGTTAGCAATTGTTATAACATGTGTGCGGTCGTGGGACCCCCGTCAGGAACGAAGTTTTTCTCGCCTTTTCTTCAATTATTCTTTTACCAGCCTTAACGGCATACACACATAGTTTTAATCTTTCAATTGCCGTTTATTATAAGATTGTTTTTTATACAAATATTTACTGTTTCTATAAGTTTAATGTTAATAAAGGTGTAGAAATAATTATAACATCAAAGCTAAGATGGTAAACACAGTTAAATGTCCATTCATTGCAAATACATTCAATGAACATAAAATGTTGGTTCATCGGTCTAAGCCTAACCTAAAAAAAATTCTTGTCTGTATGTATAATTTATTTTACCTGAATAAACGGCAACATTAATACAATCATTTTAGGTTAGGTCTAGACTTATAATTACTTTCCATGCCTAACCTAACAATTATTGGATGTATTTTGCCATTAAGGCAGGTAAAATAAATTAAATGTACACACAATAATTTTAGGTTAGGCCTAGACTGATGAACCAACATTTTATGTTTATTGAATTTATTTCAGCGCTTTGACGATAATATCTGAACTACGCCGGACGGAACCGAGTGTACATATATTATAGAAACCTAAACAACAAAGTAAAGAAATTTTACTTTACGCTTTAAATATATTTCCTGAAATCAAATTAATAACATAGGAAACGGAGAGCGAATTCTAAACCGATATACTACAAACATCTGGTTTATTTCACGTTTTGTAACTAAACATGTAATGTCTTAATTAACTAAATTGTTTTTCTCCATGTGATACGTATTTTAAATCGTTGTATATTTTGTTAAACTTCAGTCAAAAACACAGGCAGTACTTGACACATACACGACCTTTTCAGTTTCCAATTTGCATATCGGTTATTGGCTTTGTTGCTTGAGGGAGGTTTACATGGAGCCCCCCCCACCCTCCACCCAGCTACTCTGTCGGTGGCTTCAACATATTCTATTATTTTTTTCGTTTGCCCTTCGGACGTAGAAAGCGGGCTTTAAAAAGACTATAAACGATATCTCGTTATAATCACTTGGAAACAAATTACTGGACCATTTGTAAAACATGAGTTTGGTTTACCTTTCGGAAAATATAATTAATAGTTCAGAATTTGTTCAGGTAGTGTAAGGAATACTTATTTGAATATTTTAAAATAAACTTTTCGGCATTTGAAAGCTTTCCACTATTTGCTAATTGATTAATTTATCTCGTGATAACTGTTGTGAATATTGAGTAATGTTTTGTAATTTTGCAGTTCTTTTCCAGGTATAATCAGTAACAGTCATATTTCACAAGTATGTCTTTAGCCCAGTCGGTGTAGGTTACAACTACCAGTAATTTACAACACGGCTGATTTTGTTTTAATCAAGTGGCTCTAGATCGGGTCATTTTCAAGATAACAAGCTGAGACTCAGCATAAATGTTTAAAATATATATTTTACATCTTATGTGAAGTTTCAATTCGATATATTAATATTTAGCTAATTTAGAATCAGCCAACGTTTCATAATGAATGAGATTTCAACTTTTAATAATAATAATTTCAACGGTAATAATCCTCCTGTCTCATTACCGTATACTTTACTTCTGTAACATCCCTATTGACTCAATCAACTATAATAAAACAAAATCTAAAGGAAAATGTTATTTTTATTAACATAAAAGCAGGTAATTAACCTGTTAACACATTCACTGCTACGCAAATTTCGTATTTCCTATGCTAGGAGCTGATCTTTTATTTTTTATATTTATTTTTTATAGTAGAAATTACTTTATTTTTTACTTTTGAACCTTTCTACGTAATAATCACAAATAATCACTAATATTTTAAAGCTGATGCACATGTGCGTCCATAGCACAGAGGCTTAAAATTTGTGTGCAAAGCACGCAATGCTCTGTGTATTGAAAATTCTCCCAACACGGGGGTTGGCGTGCGAAGCACGCAATGCATTGTGTATTGAAAATACCCTCAAGACGGGGGTTGACGTGCGAAGCACGCATTGCACTGTGTATTGAAAATATTCCCAATACTGGGGTTGGCGTGCGAAGCACGTAACGCATTGTGTATTGAAAATACTCCCAAGACGTGGGTTGGGGTGCGAAGCACGCAATGCATGTGTATTGAAAATACTCTTAAGACGGGGGTTGACGTGCGAAGCACGCATTACAATGTGTATTAAAAATTTTGCCAATACTGGGGTTGACGTGCGAAGCTCGCAATGCATTTTTATTAAAAATACTCTCAAGACGGGGGTTGGCGTGCGAAGCACGCAATGCATTGTGTATTGCAATACAAACCGGTATGACGAATTAAGATATTAAGGTCTAATTTGCGCCATTGTGTTTCTCTTTATAATAGGCTTTTCAATGATGTACTACATGACCTACCTTTATATTTGAAATTTTTAACCCCCCTTACTCCCATAAGCCCCCCCCCCCCCCAAGTCATAGAGGGTCAGACATGTCAAAAGATTTGTCCTGTTATGCAACACAATATATATATACAAAGTTTTGTAAACTTATTTTCAATAACAAAAATAATAAGCATGGTTAAAGGGACTTTATGAATACTGTTTATATTTTAGATTGTTTTTGTCTTAAAATGTTTTAATAGTTTTATAAATAAATCCATTCCAATACTTTCTTAAACTTTTAGAAATTTCTTTTGCCAATCTTCATACCGACACAAATTATTGTCGAAATTATATTTTTAGTTGAACATTCACTTCTGGGAAATTAATTCAAGGTGCAATGTCTTGGACAGTGGTTTTGTTTTGTAGCAATGCCAGATGCAGATTTACTCAATACTTTGAAAGTTGTGTATATGTGAGGAAATATTTATGTTTCTTTAACTTTTTAGTTGGACTTTCCAACAAATTTTGTACCATATTTTTACTGTATCCGCAAAAATTATATAGAATTTGAATGTTTCATTGCACCTATAAAAGAAAGTGTCGACCAGCCACAGCTGCAAAACATCCTCAGACAAGTATCAGTAGAAAATAGTATTTACTTCTATTGAACGAGATAGTAATTGATTTATAACGGCCATCAGCAGTGAAAGTATATCAATAACAAAAAAGTATACGTTCTTTAAAAAAATTCAGAAAATGTATACCAGTTGTATGAATTAAGATATATAGGATTTTATATAGGTAGGCCTAATAGTAATTTAATTTGGGATTTCCTCTAAACATACTTCAATAATAAAAAAACAAAAAAAAAACATTTCCGATAATAAGAAAAAGTTTAGTATTTTTAAAGTTTAACCGTGGTAACTGTATAAATTTGATAGTGTCCTAAAATTTCGAAATTGCAAAAGGAACATAAATTTCATGTTTTTTGGGTAATTTTTGTTTTAATTTATTGATAGCATTTAGGCTATATATTTTATAAGGTCGTTATTACCGTGAAAATATGTACAAAGTTTCAATTAATTCTGGATCCGGAATAACATTTTAATAATTACAGATAGAAGCAATTAACTTCAACTCTGGTTACAATGCAGTTAGTGCCTTGTTATTTCCTTGAGATAAGGACCTATATGAGGTGTACACCATTTAAAAGATTTAGTTTTACTTAAAACGATGCCATAATTCGTACCTGAAAAGGCCGGTGAAGAATTATTTCTGTACAAAGTTTTGAATTGTAAAAACATATAACCGGTAGCAAAAGAAAATCCTTACTGAGATGTTTTAAAATTAAGGGTTCAAAATGATCCCTCCTATCACGAGAGGGGGGGGGGGTAAATTTAATAGATAAACACAGGAGTTAGTAGTTCGGTTCCTGACCTCATTAAAACTACAAACAAACTTAAAAATTAACATAAATTAAAATTAAAAAGCCAGTTGTTAAAATAAACACAATAACTTACACACAATAAAGTTTAATAGTACACAATGGCCCGATAAAGATTAAAAATAAGTAAAAAAAAAGAAAGCAGTCGTAGGACTACCGTCAGAAGGGAAAACTGCCATGAATATAGACAATCTTGTTTATGTTATTTTAAATTTTGTAGATTTCAAGTTTAAATGTGACACGATAAAATTAACACAACTTACAAAATGAGGAAGCACAATTTCCATTTCAGAGGTATTACCAAGTAAACTATGTACTCTGCTATATACACATGTGTACTCTATATATTAGAGTGTGATGGAATAGAGAGTGACGGAAAATGTATAAATTATATAAAGCGCAGTTAAAAAGTCCAGAACATATGTTAAATGATCAATTGAACTTTAAGTCTTTGTATGACTTTGCTAAGAATATTGATATCAAATGCAAACAGTAAGCGGTACTACTAGTCAGAGTTCCCGCGTATCCTCAGTAGTTGAAAGTATTCGATGGTGTACACAAGCGGTTGTATTATTTGTGATATTGTGTTATTGTGCGCGTGTATATGTGTTGTGTTGTACTTTTATTTATTTATTTCAATGTATTAACGACCCCAATAGAGCGATATTCTGAAGATGGAACTAGTTCCGAAACGCGTCAGCCAGTAATATAATATGTAAAGTAAGTAAACTACTTATATTACAAAAAAAGTCACATAGACGGACATATATTATCCTTTTATTAAATCAGTGAATTGGATACAAACAAAAATGAATTCTAAAAATTGATCGATGTAAAATTATTAGATCAAGAAACAAAAAATGTTTAGTAACGGAAGGAAAAAGTTCAACTTTAGGCCCACATTAAAAGTAGTAAAAATTTTTAGTATTTTTTTTTAAATGTACAAAAGTTTGGTAATTTAGTTATAAATAGAACTGTATAAATATATATATTATAATTATCAATTTCAAATTTATTATTTTGAAAACACCAGTTTTTATGTTCCTACTACAAGATTGAATACTGTCAAATCATGACTGAAATCAGGTGACCAAAATGGACAGAGCGCAGCGCTCTGAGTGGACGAGGCTCTCCAGCACGGCGCCGCGCCGCGCCTCTCTACCGACCTAGTGGACGACCAGCTTAACAAGACAAATATCACTAAAGGTAGTAAGAAGGAATGTCTTATTTTAAACATTACCAACGTTAAATGAAAATTACCATGTTTGCGCGGAAAACTCATCTTTGTAATATAAAAATATAGTTAAACATTTTAATTCTATATCATATTAAACACTCCACACAAAAAAGAAAAAATATACAATACATTTATAACTTCATTCTAATTTCATGTCGACAATTAAAACCCATTTAGATAAAGAAGTAATTATTGCAGATAAAACGAGTTCCATTAGATAAGAGAGGACAGAGCTACTATTAAACTGCACGTTCCAGAAAATAAGCTAGAAATGGAAAAATCTATGCATGACATTCATAGCTAATGCGAGGTTTGCAAGCTTCACCATGTAATTATCATTCCATGTGAATTACTTAAACATACGGGATAATGAGAGTTGTAGTTTATATTACCTAGAAGCGTGTGCGTAATTATTGCTTGTGTAATTACATACGCCGCTGCAGAGACAAGAGTTTTTGTTGTTCAACTGTTGCTTAAATAATAAGACATTTTGCTTTAATTGTTAATTTAAAATTGCCGATGTACCCTATTGTATTACGTGAAAGGTTTATCAATCGTCATGGCAACCATCAATGGAAAAGTTCCGGGCTCAATTCCCATTGACCCCGAATAATTTTCTATCATTGGCTGTGGTTCGGATTCACGTAAAACTGTAGGCCCCGTCTTCATTAGCCTTAAAGTGCAAAACAGCAGGACGTTAAAAAAAATTATTTTCTGTTATTCTAGCTTTTGTTTTCAATCACACTATTGTGTTTTGGTAACCTTTGTAAAATTGTATACCAAATTGTAAGTGTATTTTTTATTGGAGATGTTTGTTTTATTTTTTAAAACCTATATGCCTTTTCAATAACTTTGGAAGCATTGTTTTGAACACGTTTTTTTATTATATATGAAACTATCCCTTTTACTTTCTCACTATACTATAGTATATTTATAGAAAGTATAGTCATCGCAAAAAAATCGATGTTGAGATTTTTGTGGAAATAACCGTTTTGGGACCCTCTGAGTCCAAAAAAGTGGTTTATACAAAATGTCTGTCTGTATGTCTGTATGCATGTCTGTATGTCTATATGTATACAAAGCTACAGCGAAAACTATTCGATCGATTTCAAACAAATTTGCACCAGACATGTCAAGTAGGTCTGAATAGATGCACGAAAAACGGTTTTGATAAAATTTGGCTTATTTATAGCCCTCAATGTACCCTACCATATGCAAAAAACCGCATCTTTCTAAAAATTCTCGTTTAGCTAATAATAATAATAATAATAATAGTAACAAATATTTTGGGGTTTTTTGGCCATAAAGGGGGTTTTTCAACATTTTTCAAAACCTTTTTTCGTGGATTTATACAGGCCTAAGTGACGTGTTTGGTGCAAATTCGTTTGAAATCGATCGAATAGTTTTCTCTCTAGATAATAATAACAATATTTATTAGTTAACCTCCTACTTTAATATCACCTATCCTACCAAACCTATAATTATAAAGGCACAGCGAATCTGTTTAATAATTTAAATATGTTTGTGAGAAACTATGTGCCAGTTCCTATAATGGTTTATTATAATGGTATTAAAAGTCATAAATATTTTAAAATAACCTGAACTGTAAATTTGAATAAGTATTGAAACTTTACATAAATCAGCCTCCTCGCACGCATTTAAAAGAGTGTCTTAAAAAATTACCGGCGAAAACTGGAAAATAAGAATAAATTATTCTTTTCATTATATAGTCCCATTATTAGTATACACCATAGAACTTAATTTAGTTCTATGGTATACACATATCGATAGAATATCGTTTTTATTCACAAAATTACATGAATATTTATGTACAAAAATGTATAAGCAATTTTGAGTAAACTCTGTATTATAAATATTTTTCCTTAATAAAATGGTCTGGTGTTATGGGAAAACTTATTCCAGTCAACATTTCTTCTTTACATTCAAAACTCTATAACAAGGTATAAAACCCTTTATCATATCAAAAAGTGCAATGACATTACTATATTTTATATTAATACTAGATGCAATTGTGCATAAACATAATTATATAACTTAAATCAAAAATAATGACTATAATATTAAACATATTCACACAAAATACATACCAAATTAGAATAGGATTCTTCAATAAATTTCCAATGAAAATTCGAAAAAGCTAAATTGAGTTTTTTTATTCTAGTGGTTAAAAACTAATTCAGTAATCCCATGAAACGAACTCCATTTCTGAAATGGACTTACAAAATTTGTTTCTGTTCAAATATATATAATAACATTCTGTTGATATTTGTAAACTAGTGAATAAAAGTGCAGTTCACTTACTAAAGTTTTATATAAGTGTTTACTCTTGATTCATAAATCAATATTTATGAATCCTATTACAAAAATTGAAGTTATTAATACAATTAATAAACTACATAGTAAAAAGTCTGCAGGTAGGGATGGAATTAGTAATAGGATGTTAAAGAGAGTAAACTTGGTTGTTGGTGATAACTTGGCTGAACTGTTCAATTTTAGTATTGAAAAGGGGGAGTTTCCTGATCTGTTAAAAAGGGCAGTTGTTATGCCAGTCCTTAAGAAAAAATATAAAAAAATCAAAACAATTATAGACCTATTGCTCTTCTTTCGGGTTTTTTCGAAAGAATTTAAAAGGGCAATCAAATTAAGACTAATTTCCTATTTGAACCACATTCACTATTTTAGTGACAACCAGTTTGGTTTCAGAAAAAATCTCAGTACAGAAGACAGCTTGAATAAAGTAATGACAAATATTTTTAATTCTCTAAATAATTAGGAGAAAACAGTAGTGCTTTTTATTGATATCACGAAGGCTTTTGATACAGTCGACCACGAGGTGTTGTTGAAAAGGCTATGGGAGTAAGGTGTAAGGGGAGTGGTTCATACGTGGTTTACTGGTTATCTACTAAATCGTACACAATGTGTAACAATTGGTGGGTTTGTTAGTGGGGAATTAATAGTCCATAGTGGTGTTCCACAAGGTTCTGTCCTTGGTGCATTATTATTTCTAATTCATATCAATTTGCTCTGTACATGCCAATTCAAAGGGGAGTTAACTTCCTTTGCAGATGAAGCTGCATTTGTATACAGTGGTAGGGACTTGGAAACTGTTAGAAGGGATCTGGATGAAGACCTACTTTCTATCCGCTGGTGGTTTACACAACACTATAATATGGTGCTCAGTAATAAAACAAAATATTTAATTTTTGACCTGAAAAAAGACTATAAGTTTGACCATAGAGTTCAGTATCATTCGTTGTCATGTAAAAGAGAAAATAGATAGATTTGTGAGACATTAGGTGTGTACTAATTTTAAAACACCTTGAGGTTACTTTGGATTGTAGAGTCACTTGGAAGTACCATGTCAATTAATTAAACAGCAAATTATTGGTGGATATTCGGAAAATGAAGCGTTTTTAGAAAAAATATTATTCTTTATTTTCTATTTTTTTGACCCATAGAACCATTGCTCGAAGTTTTTATACTTTGTTCCACCCTGTATACTTTTCACTTGTTCATTCCAAGTTGAGTTACGGCGTGTTGGTTTGGGGCGGTACATACCTATCCACACTAATGCCCATCATAATATCACAAAAACACATTATCAAATCAATGCTCTTTAGATCAAGAACTGATAGCTCAGAGACATTATTCAGACAGTTGGTTATATTATGTCTTCGTAGAGTTTATAGCAAGACGGTATTGAAGATGGTATTTATAAACAAAGTGGCTGTGCGCAAATCGTCAATGGTCTCTTCATTATTAGGGAAATGTTCTGCATTTTACCAAAATCTAGGCTGACTTTTTATCAAAAAATCTACTTGTACCACGCACCAAAGTTTTTTAATTCCATACCAATAGGCCTAGATATAAAACAAATTCATGAAACCAAACAACTTTTGAGAAAAATTTTAAATTGGTTGTTACAGAGTGATAATGTTGAGGACATCTTCGACTGCTTAATATAATTTATGAATTAAGGGAAGAAGGCAATGTTACTTATATATTGGGGAGGAGGATTACTCTGGCTAGAACCGAGTTATAAACAGTTTAAAATCACTTTTTAAGTTACGAAGATAGGTTAGGACATTTCATATAAATTATTGTATATGTTATTTTTTCAATTAAACTGTAAACAATTAAAACACTTATGTATAGTAGAATATTATGTTATGTATATAATTTTATATAAGTGTGTATGTGCATATATTTGTATAGCCGATTGTATTCTTAAAGGGGAAATAAAAATTAATTCATTCATTAATTTAACTACAGTTCGTGCAAAGAAGGTTTATCTCTGGAAAAACAAACGTCTCATAGAAAACACACAGCAACCCAATGATAGTAGCCCTTACTAGTAGACTATCACAGTATTGGAAAATGCAGTATTGAAGTTGGATAGTATATCAGTAATAACTTGTTAACTGCAGAAACTTATGCTACGAACACTACCTCCTAATGAAGTACAAATTAAACCTTTACAAAAGTGGCGAAGGTTGAGATGTGTGTGATAGTTGTACCAGCTCATTAGGAGTCTAAAAGCTTTTACAAAAGAGAGCATGACTCTCTTACCGAAATATATTCTTTAGATTATACCTAAAAATATTAAGGTATATATGTCGTCATTGCGTCAAAGAAGAAAAAGATGGAAAATTAAAAAAAATGCCGTCTCTTTTTTTGCCTGGAGTAACACTGAATATCTAGTAAATGGCAAATTCCACACAGTACTATCCCCGATGTTCAAATAACTCACTACGAGATTGTACAGTAAAATTAAAATTGCCTTGCAATCACTTTGTGGAAAAATGTAAAGTTAACTAGATTGCTGCCTAGAGAGTTGACCTAACACCACAGTTATGCAGGAAGAGCGTCGGCTGCAGTCAATTAGCTCGTGCAGTAATACCTCGAGGTGGATTCCGCTTGGAAATAAACGGATAGAAGAATATGTTAGGGTAAAGTGGGTACGCAGGATGAACCGGGAGTCACTCACACAGAAAAATCCTTTAAAATCCCCTCTAAAAACGAGTATCAAACTTTATTGTAAGTCTGTAATGGGAAACGTCCATATTTCATAGTGAGTAATTTTGAAAGTTTGCTACACATTAAGAGACCAAGTATAAAACGGGTTTAAAGTCTGTATGTAACCCAAAGGAACTAGTCTAGTGGGCTACATAAACCTCTGAAGCCATTATTAAGATTCGAACTTAGTTTGTTACTGGTGCTGTATGTATGTTTACCTGCACTGTGTGCTGCTTCCTCGTCTACATCACCAGAAAGTTAAAACGTTAGCAACAAATAATAATTATAAACAAACAAAATTAGAGAAATAAGTCCAACAAATTACTTAAAATACATTCTTTATTATCGAAATAGCCATTATAAATCCAACCTTTTTGTGTGAATTAAACTTTAAATTTTTATTGTTATAAAAATCTACCGGCTTGCAGGCAAGCGCCAAACCAATATAAAATAAAAAAGTTTGTATACACGGCAAATAAATAATAATACATTTTAGTGTTTGATAGAATAAACTTGGACCACAAAATCTCACAACTAATACGTTTAATAACTTGAACGCGTTTCAACGACAAAGTCGCCATCTTCAGTGATGCACGAGCTGCAATATTCAAACTATAACTAAATACTATAAGTTTGACTATTGAAGTTCGTGCATCACTGAAGATGGCGACTTTGTCGTTGAAACGCGCTTGAGTTAATAAATACAAAGTTGTGAGAATTTCTGTTCAAAGTTTATTCTATCAAGTATATCTTCTCACAAGTCCAGCTCAATATTTATATTTACATTTTAGTGTGATATTTTTTTTTTGTATTTTTAAATACAAAATACTGAATTTAATCTTTTATTACTGCAAACTAATGACAAAAAGTGTATTGTAAGATGTCCGTCATATGTTATGCTGCTGTAGTCAAAGTTTCATCTTAAAATGATTAGTAGTTATACAGCTAAAGCTTTACACAAATTAATATTTTACTTTCTTACTATACTATAGTATAGAGAAAGTATAGTGATTGCAAACAAAAATCGATGTTGAGATTTTCTTGTAAATATCCGTTTTGGGACCCCTGAGTCCATAAAAGTAGTTTTTACAAAATATCTGTCTGTATGTCTGTACGTATACAAAGCTAGAGCGAAAACTATTCCATTGATTTCAAACAAATTTGCACCAGACATGTCAAGTAGGTCTGTACAGATGCACGAAAAATAATTTTGAAATTTTTTTTTGAAAAACAACCCCCTTTTTGGCAAAAAAAACCCGAAAAAACCTGTTTTTATTTAAAAAAAAGGGCTCTAACTATTTTGATAAAATTTGTCTTATTTGTAGCCTTTAATGTACCCTACCATATGCAAAAAACCGTACCTTTTTAAAAATTCTCGTTTAGCTAATAATAATAACTGATTTTTTTTTTGGTTTTTTGGCCATAAAGGGGGTTGTTTTTCAAAAATTTTCAAAACCTTTTTCTGTGTATCTATACAGGTCTAATTTATGTGTTCTGTGCAAATTTTTTTGAAATGGATCGAATAGTTTTCTCTCTAGCTAATAATAATAATAATATTTACTAGGGGCTCTGCCCCTGGACGCTCCGCGTCCCAACCCCGGCTCGGCCTTCGGCCTCAGATGGCTGCTTCGCTTCGCTCGCAGGTGGAAAATTCGATAAAGAATCTCGTTAATCTTTTGCTCGTTTGTACATAGGTGACCGAGCATAAATTAGCTGTTTTATTTGGCAGCTGACTCGAACTCATTAAACATTATCTCCATAAGATTAACATGGGAAATTTGAAGGATTGTATACCGGAGCTCCTTCTCGGGTGAATAGCGGCTGAACGGATGATAATATATAAGACTCGACATATCTGTGAATGATTATGTTCAGTTTTTGATCCAAATTAGCTGTTTTATATATAATAGGTTTGTAACAACCAATGTTTGAATTGAATTAAAATATAGTTTCGTTGATTTTTGTTTGTGTTTGTTTTTAGTTTGTCAATGTAACCTCAAAAAGGTAATACTACATTTGATACTGATTTGATCCAAATCAGTTGTTGATCAAAATCAGCTGTTTTAAGCTTTTCATACGAACAGCTGTTTTTGTGTCCCTGATAAAATCAATAGAAATCTTTCTTCCATAAGATTAACATTGAAACTTTGAGGGCCATTGGGGCGTAGCCCTAATGTCCTAGGACTTCGGTAAATGGCCTAAAACCTTCCCAGGGTTAACCTGTGTTACTATGCAAAATTTCAAAGCAATCTAATGGACGGTATACGAACGCAAAGTGGACAAAGAACCAAAAAAAAAACCCCCATAAGGAATACACAGCAGAAATTTGCATTTGATTATAACGTTTGTAAGGCGAAAGATACATGATTTGTAATGCTTGATGGCAAATCTGGGCGTGCATACCTTTAATTTAAGACCTCAATTATGAAAATCGGTCGTGTAGAAGAGCCGAACGGACTCGGAAAAGAAAAACAGAATTTTTTTAATGTATAATATTAGTTAATCTCCTACTTTAATAAATCACCTCTCCTACCCCACTTACAATTAATTATGAAGTCACAGTGAATCTGTTTAGTAATTTAAATATGTTTGTGAGAAAGTATGAGCCAGTTCCTGGTACCGTTTTTTTAGAATGTTGTTAATACTAAAATGTATATAGAAGGCATAGAGGAGTTAAACTGGACCTAGAAACTCAATGTAGCGTAAATCCAGTTATCAAGAAATAATAATATTATTTTGATTCAAATAATAAAGACTACAGAGACGCAAAGTGTGATCAATATACGTTACAAGCAAAACAAACATTTTAAAACTAAACAAACAACACGTTATCGCTCGTTGTAATATAGTCAAGTGTCGACTTAGACCACATTCACCACTCACGTGTGCCCCAGTGTTGAAATATAAACTTCCTCGTGGAACACGCGAGCTCTGGGGTCTCCTCGTTATAACCGCACATCCTATAAATATATCAAGAGAGATTCATTCCAGGCCTCGGGGGTGCCTTGTTATTGGAGGGCATTAGTTCGGTTGGGTAACTCTATTGGTTAAACGTATATCACCTAATGAAGATCTCAATACGTACTCTATTGGTGATTTTATGCCTTGGGCGATAATCGTGATTTTATATCGTGTTAAATTTTCGAAGTGGAGCAAGTAATAGGAAATGCCCCGTTAGTTACTTCGCCGCTATCTCTTTGTCGTAAATTTACTTTATCCAAATGTCAAGTTATTTATGGTGTTTACATTTTCAATTCAATAAAAATCTCCAAAAGGGTAAACCACATTAGTGATTTAAAGGATCCTAATTTATGCTTTACTCAATATTCAATAAATACCATTAAGTATGTTTATAACTTCGCAATTATTTAACATTGTTATCATAATTTTCCTCTCCAAATTGAATATGTTTTATTCTTAGTCGTTATGACATTTTCCCAACATAATACATAGATTTGTTGAGTATCTATTTTGAATACAATGCCAATAACCATATAGTTAAATAAAATGTATCAGTTATTTATACAGGGTGTCAATTAAGTCTGGGTATGGTTTATTATTTCGTATATAAGGAAAATTTGAAGGTAGACGTGATTGAGAAACCTACTCCATGTAAAAATACTATTAATTGTATTACGATATCAAAAAAAAAATTTCCGCCATTTTAAATGTAACTTTGTTTTTTTAAATACCAAGGTGGTCATGTGGTACATCATTTCGATGTAGAATTTCAAGAAAAACCAACGGTGAAATTTGCAAATATTTTCAACCGATTAAAAATGGCGACAAAAAAATCGTGTTTTTCGATTTTGCCCCATTTTGATGTACTATTTTTATTTTAATATTAATTATTATTCTTTTTGGATTCAGAATTAAATAAGCTTTCAAACGATATGCCACACAACGATATTTGGGAGAATTTAAAATTTTAGAGTTACAGCCATTTTGATTTTTTCAAAATTGATTTCGAGTAGTTCAACCAAATATCGTTGTGTGGCGTATCGTTTGATAGCTTATTTAATCCTGAATCCAAAAATAATAATAAAAATAGTACATCAAAATGGGGCAAAATCGGAGAACACGATTTCGTTGTTTTTAGCCTCCATTTTTAATCGGTTGAACATATGGATTTGAAAATTTCACCGTTGGTTTTTTCTTGAAATTCTACATCTAAATGATGTATCACATGACCACCTTCCTATTTAAAGAAACAAAGTTACATTCAAAATGGCGAATCCAAGATGGCGGAATTTTTTTTTATATAAAGTAGGTTGCTGAACACATCTATCTTCAAATTTTCCTTATATACGAAATATTAAACCGTACCCAGACTTGACACTCTGTATATATATTTAAATAAATAAAAATATCGTTAGGTAACAATCAAACAACTAATACTGAAAAACTATTATTGTCAATGGAAAACATACTGTTGATAACGTTACCAGTTGTTATAGTAACCATTATCAAAATTAGTTTTTCTGTTATAAAATTATAAGTATAGTATTCTTTCGTGTACTTATAATCAAACACTATAAATGTAAACACCATATAATAATAATAATAATAAAATGTGTTTATTGCACTACATACAAGACAAAACATTGAATCAAAAGAAATACAACATAACTAACCAAAATAATAACTCATACCAAAAAAAGTTACACACTTACAGCATGACCCATAGGTCGTCTGCCAGGTTGGATTTATTACCTCTAATAATTAAACTCATAAATAAATGCCTTCCTATACTTGAGCGCACTTCTCAAGAAATTTACTAAACTAAACCAGTTTTCCCCATTCAATATCCTTATCAATCTGTCCCCGTAAACACCATATAATGCACATATATTTTATACCCAAGTACACAATGTTTTCCTGTTATACATTTATATCAAGCCCATATTAAGCAGTTTGTATATTAAGCCCTCACCTACAGTTTATATGTTTTTGGTACCTTACTCTAAGTGTAATAGAATCAACATAATTTTTATATTATACACCAGTAAGCCCCCGTAAAAAATCTCATGCTGATTAATTAAATACACATCAGAAATACATCATTTAAAAACAAACTATTAAAAACAACATTAACGGATACTTATCTAGGCCTACATAACTATTCTGAGGGAGATTTTGAATTCGGTAAATGTGCACAATAATGAGGATTATAAAACGGTAGGCTTATTTGTTAAAAAAAATTATTTACATAGTCTACGTTATTATATACTAGGGGCTCTGCCCCTGGACGCTTCGCGTAACAAAACCGCCTCGGCCTTCGGCCTCAGATGGCTGCTTCGCTTCGCTCGCAGTTGGAAAATTCGCTAAAGAATCTCGTTAATCTTTGGCTCGTTTGTACATAGGTTTGTAAAATAATTAAACCAGGATTAAATATATTAACAATAATTACAAGATTAATTATAACCTCAGATACATGATTTAGAAATGTAAGAGGCTTTCATTACGTTTTTAGTCCTAGTTCTGCTATCTTCTGTCAACTAAAGTTTTGAAACCAGGCCTAAATATAGTACAAATTATTGCAGGATTAACATAACCTCAATACTATGTTTCAGAAATGAGCCAGGCCTATATTACAAAATTGATTGTTAGAATTTATCCATCTTTGCCAAGTTTACCTTTTTTTTTTGACAAAATAAATTGTTAAATTAGGCCCAATTTATTCTAAATTTCAACGTTTTTTTAACTGTAATTAAAAACTATCTAATATACAGCTGATAAAACAGTCTACATTGGCTTGTTTATAAACAGCTGTTTTGATCACTTTATTTACTATTTCGTTGTTATTTTGTAACCAACACGGCAACCCATAAGACCCAATGTTAAAATTTTTGAACTTTTAAATTAGATTTTTTTTTTAAGTGCGTTTTTACACGAAATACAACTATATGGGTGTACTTAAAAATCAAAACTACACCTAAACAAAAAATTTCTTTGAATTCGTTAGTGCCGTTTTCGAGATCCGCGTCAGATACAAAGATACAAAGATCCAAGAATTGCTCATTTAAAGTAATAGGATTTAAAGAAACAGAAAAATACTATCTTTTAATTGCTTTTTATTTCATATTGCTAGATCAAAATATTTAGAAGTTTTTAATATTAGCCTATAGTAAAACATTAATACTCGAATATGTTTATATGTTATACGAAGATGTAGGAATGTTTCGGAAGTTAAACTATTATATCTCTTCTTTAAATTTGTATAAAAAAATATATTGATGATAAAAGGTTAAATTTATACATAGTTTATAAAGCTAATATTATAACAATTATTATAGCATACATTAGTTCTTTAGCTCGTATTTAAAAAAATCAACTTCACAAGAAATTATAACAATTGAAGTTGTAAACATAACCAAAACTATAATATAAACTGTTTTTGTTTAAGTGTTATAGATGATGGGTGAATTCAGCTGTTATATGATATGTTACTCTCGTACGTACGTACGTACATATGTACGTATGTACGTAGGGATGTACACTCGTTTTTATAGGAGTTGATATCAAGCACAGTTCAAAATCAAATCAATACGCCCACTTTTTTTTAAATAATGATTTTTAAATACATTTTTATTAATTTTTTTGACTAGCATTGTTAAATAACACACATTACAGGAAAAGTATTCAACGAAATTGAAGTGTATATTTATAAAACGGCTATATTTGTTAAATGATATTTAGAGATTTTTTTAGACAGAGTGGGAGTTAATATTAGTTACTATGTAAAATATATAATTACATTCATTTAGTTAAAAGAAACCCAACAAAATATCTGAAATATTTGATTCCTTAAAAATATATTGCTTCGTCAATAATAATTAAGTTTTCAGTGCCTCCAGTTGTTTTTAAAACAAGGTCTGCTAACGAGGTAAGTAAACTGGTCACAACCATGTGTAAAACATTAATTAAATTTACAGTCTTGATATTTTATGTTGAAAAGGTTTGATATTCATAAAGTTTAGTTACATTTTCTATTATTTTACCAGAAAGTTCACTTCTTCCCATTATCAATGGACACACGTTTATCTTTATTTTTAGATTTAAAAAGATTTGAATTGATAATTTTTTTTAAACTCCTATACATACATATTTTTGTATACACAGTACACATAACTCTCATGGATAACATTTACTCCAGTTCTATATAAATCGAACATAACGTTCTGTATGAATAAAATATTATGATTTAAACATAAAACGATTTTACTAAAATCTCATTAATAAAAAAGTATTTAAACTGAAACTCAATCAGTAATATAAGGCATGGTTATTAATTAATACAGTAAAATTATTATCTTCGAAATTGTAAAAAGATAATTTTAAATCAAATTAAAAAAGAAAGATAATAAAATTTGTTGAACTACTGAGCAGTTGAAAATTTAAGTTCATTTCGATAGTGAAGTATACTATAAATATTAATTACTTATCCGTAAAACTATTTAAAACTAATTAACAGATGATATTTGATGTCAATAGAAGTACTTTTTTCTCTCTGGAGTAGTGGCTACATGTTTCGCTGCCATAGGCATCATCTTCAGGCCGACTAACAACAATAACAGCACTGTTCACAGCATAAAATATAGGCTGTGGCAGCGACGTATGTAGCCACTACTCCAAAGAGAAACAGTACTACTATTGACTTCAACTAATGTATGTTAAATAGGTTGATATGAATGTTTCCCTCCGTTAATTCAATATTATATTTTTTTTACCAACATTGCATGTTACTGTTATTCGATAGCAAAACAGATACGTTCTTCTAGTTGTATTTAATAATTAATTGTGAATCTAAATTAAAACTAGTTGTAACACATTTTAGGAAAACAATTATGGGCTACTTTAGGATAGCTGTAGGTTTTCAGAAACTTACGGATTCGGCTACAAATGCAACAATAATATTTTAACCGCTAAAGAAATTATTGATAACTTTTATTGAAATTTGAACAAAGTTCTCATAAAAAACTAAAAAAAGTAGACCAGTGTTTATAAAAATAATACAGATATAAAAACTGAAGTCTAATATGAGCCGTTTTGCATATTTATAAAAATTAACAACCCCATTGTAAAATACTATTTAAAAATACTTCTTTCAAAGATCAATAAAATCATGTAAATATAATTTAAAATAACCACTTAAACAGATTCCATAAACAGTCAATTATAACATATCAATCGATAACAAGAAACTTAAACATAACCATATACGTTTGGCTACGTTCAATACGTATTGTGTCTACTAACGACACGGTAATGACGTACTGCGCATGCGTGCTTAAGCTTCTGTGTGAATGCAGTCGTACAAATTAAGCCTTCTAAATCATTAACTTAAGCTGGATGTCTGTTACGTTTCATTAGCTTCAGAACGTACCAATACGTTCCACAGCTAATTATTAATTAATCAATTACGTCAATCACAAATGCGTTATAATGTCCAATTAACATTCTAGACGCTTCCTGCAGGAAATAGTTTAGTTTTGCAATATACATAGGATTGATATTTTGGAGTAGATTTTTTCAAACTGACGATTCAAGATTGAACATTGTTTTTTTTTTTTAGTTGAAAACAAGTTTGAAATATACAGGGTGAGTCACTAATGACTACATTAATTTTAACAGTTGATTCTACTTACCAAAAGGAACAAAAAAATTTTTATAAACCCTTATCTGACCTTAACCGTTTAGCTGTCATGGCGTATTTTGTGATTTTTTCAAATTACACGAAATGGTACTATTAGTTTTGACGATAAAAACCACACTAATGTAGTTATGACATGACAAGTAATACCATTTGAAAGAGCATTAAGTTTTCTATAAATTAAACATAGTACCCAAGTAATAACTCTTTAGTACAAGTACAACTTTTTTAAATAACTTTAAAGTTAAAAATTATTGTTACAGACTTTTTCCTTTAAACTTTAAGGAAACTTAAACTTCAATTAAATCAGTTAAATTTTTCGTATTCTTATATTCAATTACATAAAAGACTTCCTTATTTATTTATCTTTAAAATGATGTATACATATTAAGGGGTCATACGTAGAAAAAATGTTGAAATTTCATAAAAATGTTGTTTAGGTACAGCATTACGATGTATCGTATCGGTTCTAAACACCAAACTAATTACTGTATCTGTAATTTCTTTACCAGCTGAGGAGTTAATATTTGGGTACTATGTTAATTTATATGAAATTTAATGCTCTTTCAAATTGTATTACTTTCCATGTCATAATAACTATAACTACATTAGTGTGGTTTTTATCTTCAAACTAATAGTACTGAGTCGTGTAATTTGAAAAATTACAAAATACGCCATGACAGCTAAACGGTTAATGTCAGATATGGACTTATATATACATTTTTTTGTTCCTTTTGATAAGTCGAATCAACTGTTAACATTAATGTAGTCAGTAGTGACTCACCCTGTATGTTTTAGTTTCTTCTTAGTAAGGAAAAGCTCGATTCAGAGTTACAGGAATTGACAATTATTGTGTTTTGTGGCTAATGTACCATGTTTTTCATTAATAGAACTTGTAAACTTTCCTATATTTCCTTAAAAACGTGATTTATAGTTTATTTTATAAAATGTCGTTGGTTTGTAACAAGCCTAACTTATAGCAATTAATATATTTTATACCATTGCGTACTCCGCTAGTCAAACCCGTGCTGCACAAATGGAAATTAAATAATTGTACCCTCCATTCTATAGAACGTTGTACTTATATACGAACAGTTATAATAACAGCAGTTATAATAAAGGATAAAAGAACCAGCTAGATTCAGGTATACGCTTTAATAAACACCTAACCTAAAAGTTAGAATACAAATAATTGCTACACAGTTTGAAATCAGCTGTTAATGGAAATATTAGAGCAAACAGCTGTTTCATCTGTGATTTTATTCAATTGGTTGCTATGGTAATAAATGTGAATACATGTGTTGGTTCATCAGTCTAGGTCTGACTAGGCTAAATTTTCCGATTAAATTTGCAAATATTGAAACACAAAATGTGTTTATCAATATGATTTATAGCCTATGTTACTCGGGATAGTGTAGCTTTTTATTTGTAAAGGTATTTTTTTCAATCTGTTAGTAGTTTCAAAGATTACAGCCTACATACAAACAAACAAATTGTACCTCTTTATAATATTAGTATACATTTTAGTTTTCTGAATCAAATCTCTATGATTATTAAAAGTCTGAAATTTTTGTAAGAGTTTTAAATCATAATTATAATTAAGCTTTTAAAATACAGTAAGTAGAAACTGTAATAATAGGTTGTACAAACAAAACAGGTAAGCTACTTTATTGTAAAATTGGTACTTAAGTTTTAAAAATAACCTTGTAACTAACAACTAGTTTAAAAATAATGTTTGGCTTTGACAATATTTTACAACATAATATGACAGTATGCAAACGTTAAACAAACATTAAACGTATTGACTGTACCAACACACTACTTCACTTCATGTCAGTGTGATCGATCTCTCCCAGCAGGACTCTACAAATGCCGAGGTGACATTTATTTGTAAGCTCTTTCCACGTGATTTATTATCAGACGTTGTATCAAGGAAAATATTATTTGCTAAACTTGTTTTTATGTCGTTTCATTATAAACACTCTGCTTAATATGGTTGACACATTCTTGGCCGCAGGTAAATTAGTAAATAACGTTAACAGCATGTCGTTTACCTTCTATTGAGTTTCCCACTCAAGTCATACAGCAAGATTATCATTCAAAATGTAAAAAAAGTTACGTATTAGAATTTGAGGGGGCAGAAAAATAAAAGTAATGGTATTTTAATATTTTTTTACTATTGCTACAAATTGTACTTGTTAAATTTTATATTTAACAAACATAGTCACTATACAACTAATTTATTAAATTAAACATTGACACCTATACAAGTCCTACGTTAATTGTATGTGTACAAAACTAAAATCTTGTATACGATTCTCAATGATTGATTCAAAGGGATTTATAAAATGTAAGTCTATTAAATGTTACATTTATAGACACTTATTATCTTAATTGATTATGCGAATAAATACAAATATTAATTGTTTTAAACTCTGAATTTTAAGTGAATCGAAACTTATTATGTATCAGAATTTTAGGAGGATCTTGGGCTGGATTCGAACTATAGTATGTACACTTCATGTTGGCCGATGGACCCTTGACTACCTGAGGCCACTATTATAATCCCTCGCCGCTTGAAATGTGTCACCAATTGGCTGTGATTCTACTAGGATAAACTAACTTTTTGGAGCAAACCATAATTTGAAATGTTTGTAAATATATTTGGAATCTACTAAAAAAAACTTGAAAAATTATATCTATCTCAACTATGTTAGATTTTTTAATTAGTAAAAAAAAAAAAAAAAAAAAAAAAAAAATTTTTAATTAGTATTAATCACCAAAACAAGTTAGCTGTTTGTATCTCATTACATTTTGCCATTACCATATTAAATTTTGTGATACGGAGGTCGAGTTTGGTATAATTTTTCATAACCTTTTTATTAGATTCCAAATATGTATTTAAAAATGTCAATTTTTTTTGCTGAAAAAGTCTATCCTCGCAGGAACACAGCTAGTGGGGGACTCATTCCCTAGACAGTAAAAAAGCGACCAGTAAATTAAGCGACCATCATGGAATACGCGAACTAAGTGGCTAAGCTACCCTTACTAACGCCCACCCCTTCGCCCAAGGTCATTAAACCAAACTATATGCGAAATATGCGGTCATCTACCCTTACCTCTTACCCACACACCGCCTGAGGGCATCCAAGCAGGATATTCCAAACCCGTTTATAGATAGAGGTCCCCCTAACTCTGTCATTGTATCACTCTCACTATAATTGTTCTATCCTTAGTTGATCGTGAGATTTAGTAAATTAGTCATGTCGGTCTTTTGTTGGTTTGTGATGTCAGTTATTATTTTGTTGCTATTATTAAACTTACTACAACTTACAAAGGTAAACAGGTCTATGACGGATACTCTTATAACTTCAAGTGACAAAATGTGAAAGATACGCCTAACCTAACCTTGGATAAAGTGTGATAGAAATCAGTGTTAGAAGAAAAATAATTAAAACCCAGGTGCAGGTAAAATTCCGTGATGGTCACTAATTTTTCACAGAAGAGTTGACCTTCGAGGTGTAAGTAAAATTTCGTGATGGTCGCTTAGTTCGCTGGTCGCTTAATTCGCTAGTCTGTTTTTTCCCAGCACCTTATAAGGGTTGTCTCAGGTAGTCCCGGGTCCATCGGCCAACCTGAAGTATACAGACTATAAAATTGAATTATAAATTTAGGTAAATTAGAGTTTGAAGTCGGTCAGAACTTAAGGTTATCCAGAACTTGCTGCGGATTATATGTTTAGGTGATAAATAAATAATTAGTTTTAGATCAGAACTTTTGGTGGTTCAATACTTGTAGTGGATTGGAAACTTAAGGTGGTTTAGAACTTAAAGGCCGGGCCACACCGGGCATCCATCCATCCGATGGACGGACGTCCAGCCTTCACACCAAAACGTCCATCCGAGGTGTATGTGGAAGGTTTTCTTTCTCTTCCACTCCAGTTCCCTGCAATCTGCCAAGGAATCAGTTACAATGTCATATGTGTTTTGGTGAGAAAGTGATTTTTTTGAAAGCGTTTCGTAGTTTAATGAACGCTGATGATGGTCAAATAGCTACGACGATGATGAAATAGTTCTACTGTATTCTGTAAATAGAAGATCTCGTTGGGTGCACCCAATTAACAAGAGAAGAAGTTCTTTTGGAGAGTTCCATCATTTGATGTCAGATTTGGAAGTTGATGAAGAGAAGTTCACCATCAGCACAAACAAAGCGAGCAGAAGTACTCAGAAAGGTGGGTCACGTGCCTTTCAGATTCTTTGTCGCCTGCTGACGAGTGGAGGGGCGCACATGCGCAGAGCGAAACATCCACTCGGATGTTTTGAAAAGTCGCCCGGCCAGCGATTCCGAAACATCCATCCCATGGACGTTTCTTCCGTCCAGCGGATGGATGGACGTCGGTGTGTGTTGTCCCATTGAAAAAGCAGGTCTTTTTCGGACGTCCAACAAATCCGTCCACTGGATGGATGGATGCCCGGTGTGGCCCGGCCTTAAGTCGATCAGTGACTGAGGGAATTAGAATTGTATGTGCAATAAATAGTTATTCAAGGTCAGTGGAGGTGGATCAGGACTTCATATTAATATTGTATATGTTTTCACGTTCTCTTACCCATTAATTACTTTTAAAAGTAAGTATCAAAACGTAGAGGTGCTAGTTTTGTGACAAGGGTTCCGTACCAGTACCAGTCTGGACTATTGTACATGCTATATACCTAATATACTGAACTAGTAACAATAACCAGCAAATAAGAGATATACTTTACTGCTGCGGAACCGTGAAAGACTTCACACATACTATATGAACGGAAAATTCATGGACATAATTTTGTAACAGTTTTATCGTACATTTTATGATACCTCTATTTTTCTAAATATTAGCTGCAGTTAAAATAGAGAGGTGGACGAGATTGTCACCTACATTTCTTATACATATAAAAAATTGTTTAAAAATATGTTGAATTCCAAATAAAGCTATTTGAGAGTATTATAGAATTTGTTTTCTTTCTAAAAATGTATAGTAAAATATTACTTGGTTTGCGATTTTTGTAATATAAGTCTCATAGAGCAAAAAAATGTATAACTTATCAAAAATGATTCGTGATACCTTTTTATAGAAAAAAAAATCGAATGTTAAGGCGATTTTATATGTCGAAGCGATTTTATATGAGTTCAGTTTTTCTTGTATGGTGCTAAAAAGGACATAAAAATATATATAGTGTGTATATTTATTTTACCACCCATAGTAATTTTACCTAAAAAATCGGGAAGTACTTTGACAGGAAAAGTTTATTTGTACAAGTGGAAAATATTTTAGAAACATTTAAACATTGAATTTATTCAATAAATAATCCTATACATTTTCTACATAGTTTAGTTTATATTATTAAAGAGAAAACAACTGTGATTATTTACTGGAATTTAAAATAGTGTACATGTTATTAACTACATTGTATAACACAAACTATGGGTTTTGTGAGCTCTTCAGTTGATCTACGCAATGTCAATTAATAGACAGAAAACCTAGGTTTTGTATCCAATAATAATTATTGTAAACACAAAGACTTTTGTATTAATTGTCATAACAACCAAGTTCACAATTTTAAAACAATTGCTAACATTAAATTTATGTCTCATATTTAATTAAGACAATTTACAACATGGTACACAGTTATTGTTTTCATATAAAGTTTATTCAACTGGACTTATTGTTTTGACAAAAAGACTCCAAAGACTTTTACTGCAGTTCGTGTTGTAACTAATATTTAAATTAAAGAACAGTAATAAAAGTATAACAGTAGCAAGATCAAAAAGAGTAAATTGGATTTTTTTATACAAAACGAAAATAAGTAGAAACGAAACAGGCGAGCTTTGTTCGGCGAACGTTTGATTGTCAGTTTTTTTTACTTAATAAAATTAAACCTTTGAAAATCATAAAAACAAAGAAACAGGCAACAGACAATTAATTAACTGTTTGTGAAGTTTGCTTTAAAGTCAGACGTTTTAATGAAATGTTAAGACCAGGCCTTATTAAGAATATATCGATGGAGAAATAATTATAAGTGTATTTAATTATGTAATCCAATGAAAAGTCTACTTGTTAAAAAAAAAACATTTTTGTGTAATCCTATTACTTTAAATGAGCAATTCTTGTATCTTTGTATCTGTCGCGAATCTCGAAAACGGCTCTAACGAATTCAAAGAAATTCTGTATTTGGGTGTAGTTTTGATTTTTAAGTACACCCAGATAGTTGTATTTCGTGTAAAAACCCAATTTTTTGAGAAAATCTAATTTAAAAGTTGAAACATTTTAACATAGGTTCTTATGGGTTGCCATGTTGGTTACAAAATAACAACGAAATAGTAAATAAAGCGATCAAAACACCTGTTTATAAATAAGCCAATTTATAATGTTTCAGCTCGTTGGAAATAGAGTGGAATAGAACTGAGATTGAGTATTATCCAAAATCAGCTGTGCATTGGATAGTTTTTAATTACTGTTAAAAAAACAAGCTAATTTATACTGTTTTAGCACGTTGGAATTAGAATAAATAGGGCATGATTTAACAATTTATTTTGTCAAAAAAAAGGCAAACTTGGTAAAGATGGATAAATTCTAATAGTCAATTGTGTAATATAGACCTGGCTCATTTACTGAAACATAGTATTGAGGTTATGTTAATCCTGCAATAGTTTTTACAATATTTAGGCCTGGTTTCAAAACTTTAGTTGACAGAAGATAGTAGAACTAGGACTAAAATCGTAATGAAAGCTTCTCACGTTTCTAAAGCATGTATTTGAGGTTATAATTAATCTTGTAATTACTGTTAATATATTTAAGCCTGGTTTCATAATTTTACAAACCTATGTACAAACGAGCTAACCGAAGCGTCCAGGGGCAGAGCCCCTAGTACATTTTAATATGAACAACATTCTAAAAAAATATTCCTTTGTGTATATAGCTGTAACTACTAATCATTCCAAGATGAAACTTTGACTACATTAGCATAACATATGACGGATATCTTACAATACACATTTTGTCATTAGTCATTTCAGATCCGATCTTCTGTTTGGCCGCTATTCACCCTTGAAGGATCTCCGGCACACAACCTTCAAATTTTACATGTTAATCTTATGGAGATAATGCGTAATGAGTTTGAGTCAGCTGCCAAATAAAACAGCTGATTTATGCTCGGTCACCCATGTACAAACGAGCCAAAGATTAACGAGATTCTTTAGCGAATTTTCCAACTGCGAGCGAAGCGAAGCGTCGAGGGGTAGAGCCCCTAGTTGACATAATACAACTTACAAGGTGTTAAATGTGGTTTTAACGTTATTAACAAAAGGAAATTTATAGCTGAAATATGTTTTTTTAGTAATATTACTTACTGACAAAACTGATCTTGTTTTTTTTATATATAACCTTTTTACACGTACTTATTTGTTGATGATGATCGTTTCGCCTTTCCTGTGCAGGCATTGTCAAACCGTTTTGTAGTTGAATTTATTTAAATGCGCGTTCATTTTTGAAATGAAATGCATTAATGCGACACAACTTATAAACATACAGTACAACACTTTGAACACAAACTATATCACTTACATACATGCATTTAGAAACTCTAATTCGGTGTTTTTTTTTTTTTTAGTAACTTTGACCCCCCAAACCCCCTAAAATGTCGAATTTTTTTAAAACCTTTCTCAGCGAGCACCTAGGGCCCTAGAGGAAGCTACATACCAAATGTCATTCCAATCCGTTCGGTGGTTCGAAACTTTTACCTCCACAAACCCCCCTAAAATTTCGAATTTTTTGAAAAACTTTCTTAGCGTGCACCTAGGGCCCTAGAGGAAGCTACATACCAAATTTCATTCCAATCCGTTCTTTGGGTTTTGTTTAGTAACTTTAAACCCCCAAACCCCCCCTAAAATTTCGAATTTTTGAAAACCTTTATTAGCGAGCACCTAGGGTCCTAGAGGAAGCTACATACTAAATTTCATTGCAATCCGTTCGGTAGTTTTTGAGATTTCGTGATGACTCGGTGATTGAGAAGTATTTGACTTTTATGTACATAGATTTCGAAACTATAATATATAGAATGATTGGTGGCGGTGGGGACGGATAAACCTTGTTGGCAATTAAAAAAAACTGAGAATACATTTTTCCGTACTATAATGGAACAATAAAATCTGTCCACAGTACAGAGGCTTTTTCAGAATGCTTCCTGTGCAAAGCTTGTTTGCGTTAAAAATTTAGAGAAACTTTCATTTTAAAATTGGCAATAAACACTAGCTGTAGAGTGCGCCACTATGTCGAGCAACAATCGATTATTTTTATAAATAGTGGAATTAACGAATACATTTTTAAACTGTTATCTTGTATTTTGGTTCAAATGATTTTAATCAGCTGGCTATAAAATTACACGGAAATGGATGGTGCCTCAAATGCGTGTAATCTGAAATAGGACGAAAATCTAAACAGAAATGCTTTTTACATGTTTTTTATACATTAAAATGTCAATATTTTCTTACTTTGTATCTAACAAATCGGTTATTAGTCTTTGTTTACATATTGTACATATAAAATTAAACCAAAACCTCAAGCATAAGATGTCAAGAATAATCAACTTAAGAATTAGAATCACTTGAATGAAAGAATTTAAAACAAATTTACAAATTACAAATAAAAAAATGTAAGTTGTCTTATTTTATAAGTCAACAGTCTGACGTCAACGTAGAGAGGGAATGATCGTTCTTTAAATTGTTTCACTTGTGTTCTCTTCACTTACTTTCTAAGCCTCTTTTATTGTTTACCTTTTTTTTAAAAATCTTTTGTCTTAATTAATTCTAAAAGAGGTTCGTTGATAACGTGGAGTTTACTGGAATTACATCTATAATTTTGACGAAAAACTTAATTTTTGTTTTTTAATAAAATATTATGTTGATTATTGATACGAATCAATGATCATACAAGCTTTATGGTGAACTAATTAAAATTTTTTAGATGGTATATTTGTTTTTGACACGAGATTTTTGTTCATTTGATTAACTATCTTTATTATATTGTTTATGTCAATTTGTAATTCATATTATTACACTTTAGACTTATATATTACTTTCTTTGTTGTATAAAACATTAAATACAAAACTCACCACAGACACTACAAGGAGCTTACACTGACCAGTCAATAATTAATTTGACCAAACTATTAAGAATATTTTGGTTGAATATTATATATAAATTATTCAGTAAAAATATTTAAGGAACTACTCTTAAAATGGAGTGTATTTATTTTGTATCACAATGTTAAAAAACCCTTACCTTAGTAAAATTTACCACCCTCTATGATATGCAATGTTGAATAATACATTTTGCCACAGTTTGCACGTTATTGTATTTTTCTTACTAAACCCAAAAATCTTCTTTTTTTTAGTTTCAGTAAATTGTGCTTTAAATAAAATACGCATTTCACAATTGTACGCAATGTAAATACAAGTTCAAGATGTAATTAAGAAACCCAAAGGAAATACAAATACGCTTTGTAATTTTAAGAGTGCTAAATCCATCACGGATTGAACCACTTGTTGGTTTAATACTTATCGCTTTCACGGGAACTTGGTTGGCAGATAAAAAAGAAACGCTCCAATGGCCAATACACCGGCAACTCATAAAGTCTTTTTATTGCTCCGAGTCTCCCCCAACTTAGACCATACACTGCTTTCACTTCCTGAAACTAAATATTAAGACGTTTCACGCTCAATTTAGAACATGGCAAGAAAAGGGGAAACCTGTTGTTTTATTTCAATACCGTTTTGTGGTTGGATGTCTGTTCTACGACAAAGGAAATAGTTATATTCAAGATGAACCATACTTATATGTGAAATATGAATTATTAATTTAACAATTTCTAAATCTGTTTTGCCCTTTTAAAATTTAATAATTTAAAAACAATTTTAAATTATATTATTTATAGAAATATTATATTAAACTTATTTCCTACTTCTTATCAAAATTTATATTTTTTTTATAATTGTATTAAAGTTATTGTTTTTGATGAAATATATTGTTCACCCTTCAATTTTACTTTAGCTTTATACAAGTAATACGAAAAGAGTTAAGATAAACTCTTAAGTTTGGGTTATTTAATGAATTATATCGTTTGACTAATTTTATTAAAACTTGCGATTTTATCCTTACTAATATTATAAAGAGGTAACATTTGTTTGTTTGTATGTAGTGGGTAATCTCTGAAACTACTAAACCGATTGAAAAAGTAGTTTTACTAATAAAAAGCTACACTATCCCTGAATAACATTGGATAAAATTAATTTTGATTTAAGTGTTGAAACAACCAATAAAACGATAAACATTAATTAAAGCTAGAGAGCTGAAATTTTGTACATTTATTTCTTACAAGATACATAGAAAAATTATCATAGATTTACATTTTGTCGCGTGCTGCTAAGAGGTGAAAATGAAGTAAAAACCCCTATAAAAAAATGTTGATTGTTATACTTTCCAAAGCTAGAGAACTGAAAATGTTTCACTTATTAATTTTAAGAATTTTATAGGAAATAAAATAAATAATAACACTCAATTTAAATAGTTACGTCTAATTGGTGAACTGAGGGATAACAGCCCCTTTACAATAAAAAATAAATTGTTATGCTTCCCATGATTGACAAATTTGTTTCATAAGTGGTAATCTGTTTGCGTTTGCTTCACCGCGGGGGTTAGCGAGCAAATCGAGCAGGGGGCAGAGCCCTCTAGTTTTAATAAATATTTGATTTTCAATTCATAATGTTTATATTTAATACAATAAAATAACTTTGGTACAAAGTACCTCAAATATTAAGTCATGATTAATGTATTTCTATTATAAACTATGCAAAAATACACATTCTTTATTTATAATGATAATAATATACAAAAAAGAACAAAGTCTATAAAATCATCTGTTATTTGTTACAATTTATACCCGTATGTCCAGTTAGTCTTAAGACTATTTGATAGTGTGTTTAAATTTAATTTTAATACAAAATAGATTTGTTCAATTTACCTTAAGCAATTGTATAATGTGTATTTAAAATTGCTAATTAATTTCGAATAAAAAATTTTTATTTTTAAAACCACACATTTGACAAACGTTTTACAAAAAAAAAAAAAACGAATACCTTTACACTCAATACTATAATATATTATAAGATTTCAATTGCAACATTTTTATTTTTAATATACCTTATGTATTTAAGTAAGCTGTAAAAACACTTAAATGATTTTGTGTATCGAAAATGCGTATAATTCACGATAATTTCCATTTTGTTTTCATACGAAATAATTGATTTGATTTCTCAAAAAATGGTTAAACTGATTAAGTCAAAACTGTTCACGGTACCATCCATTGGTCAATTTTAATATGACATCTGATTAATAAGTTTATATCTAAATAATTCGACCACGCAGCTGAACCGCTGACGTGAGTTGAGCAATTTTCCAAAATTAAGTTTATAGGCCTATGTTTTAGGGTTTCAACCAACAATTTGGGAAATAGGTGTATTCGCGACAATGCTGAATAGCTGATAATGGTTCGCACGCTATTCCGCATATTGGGAGTATCTTCAACACACAAAATATTGCGTACTTCGCACGCCAACTCCCGTATTGGTGGTACCTTCAACACAAAAAGCATTGCGTGCTTCGCACGCCAACCCCACGGTAGAATCCACCGCATGGCTTTGAACCGGGTACTTCTATGGTATTTACGTTTTGATCGATTTTGGGAAAACCAAGTGAGCTATAAGGTCGCGTAAAAAACAAAATGTGCAGAAGAACATCCTACATTTATATTTGTAGGAAAACTCAATAACAAATGCATTCTCGTAGGAAAAATCTCAAAAAATTATTACTTCCTGTCAAAAAACGTGCTTCCGATTGTTGGATTTTTTGGCTAACGAACTCGTCCGAGCGACATAGACAAAAAATATGTGTACCAAATTTGAACCAAATCGTACTTGAAATGCGGCCGCTGGATGGCGAACACATGTATACATATATATAGACATTTATATAAACATACATATATATATATCATTTTTAATGACACCATGATGACCATGATCGGTGCTAATTTGCTACTCCCGACCTTCGGTCTCATCATAAGGGCCACTGCAATAGCTCATTTTTCTATGGAAATTCGCTAATAACTGTACAGTTTTATAACAATTTAAACGGTGACCACTCTATAACGTATCGTAGCACTGTTTTCTCAAAATAGATCTTTACCTGACGGAGCACCTTATTTCAAAACAACGGATAAACAGTTGTGGAGGTATAAATTACGTTGTGCAAAAAAAAAAATAGCTGATATATGGAAACCGAGAGTTAAGTAAATTCCGAAGTTATTCGAAGTTTAACTGCTTACTTACGGTACACGATTAATACATCATGATTTGTTTCATTAACAATGTACCAGATTAACTCTTACTATTTGTTAATTAATTAGTAGTTCTGTGAATTTAGATCTCGCTCGTTGAAATAACAATGTGGTTTTGAGCTTAGGTTAAAAATATTGTGCCAGTAAGGAAGTAAGCTGAAGGTTTAACCAGTGAAACATTATTTTACAATTCCCACGATTCCGGGGTTTCTAGTTCTCGTTTTTTCTTTTCTTGAGTTTTAATTACTAAAGATTTTCTTTTAGGGGTCATTGTTTTTTTATTTAGGTTAATAATGCGTAAGGAAGCTAAAAATATCGCGTCATTGAGGGAAAGCATAGAATTAAATATTTATATACTTAAATAGCTGAAACTTAACAACGTATTTACAGTTCCATGTCATATTCCAATATTAGAAATAATGAAAACAAACTATGTTAAAGCGTCGTGATAGTGATCTCAACCCATGTACCAACACTTCCCACGATGTGCAACTGTCATTTTTTGTAGGTCCTTTATCGTCGCGAGGTTTCATTTGTTTTATCTCATTTTGTAATTCAAGAAAAGCTAAGTCAAATACTTTTATGCAATTTACAATGATAATTTACAAGCATACAGTTTAATTCTTTGATTTATTCTCTACACTTTCTTATCCTCTATACACTTTCTTATTATATGTAATTTTTGGGCAAAGGATATATTCCTAAATTACTCAAAAATAGGCCTAGTTTTGTTAGCAGTCTTGTAGTAGGAACACAAAAACTGGTGTTTTCAAAATAAGAAATTTGAAATTGATAAATATGTTTATACAGTTCTATTTAAAACTAAATTACACTTATGAAAAAAGTTGCAACAAATGTTTACTATATTTTATGTAGGCCTAAAGTTGAACTTTTTCCTTTCGTTACTAAACATGCTTGTTTCTTGAGCTAAAAACTTTGTTAATTTTACTTCAATCATTTTTTTACTGGCATATATGATTTTGTTTAACCTTTCTACAAAAAAGCTGTGGAACACTTCTTAATTTTTTTAGAATAAACGAATAAAAACGTGGTAAAATACAAAAACTTAGACGATTTTTAACAAATTTGTAGTTTACCGCCATTTTGTGAGCTTACCGTTAGAGATACGGAAAAAATCAAGAATAAAATTTTGTTGAAAATCTAATTTGCTACTCGCAAAATGTTATTGGTTTTTAAATACGACTTATGGTTAAGCCACAAACTGGCTTCGGAAAAAGCTTACACTGAGAGAAACGGTGTGGCCGCCATTTTTATTTTATTTAAGGAGTTAAAACTGAAAAATGGAAAAAATCGTACATATAAATCGCTCGGCCTAGGAATAAGGAACATTCATGCAAAAAATCATCAAAATCGGTCAAGGCGTTTGGCCGTAATCGTGAGACAAACAGACAGACACACAGACGAAATGCCAACGGTCGAGCTAAAATGGAGACCTCACTTCGCTCGGTAAATTAGTAAGATTACAGAATGTTAAGCTAATCAAATATATGTAGTCCTAAATTCAAAAACAAACAATTGGTGTGAAGTCAAAACAACGGGTTGAATTTGTCGTAATCGTTATGGCTGAATAGATTTAAACATCTCGAACATTTTATATTCAAATTGAAATTATTTTTTTACCTACTTATTGTATTCTAAAACTTTTATAATTTGTCCATGAAAATTGTTAAATACTCAATATACTTTAAAATATTGTTTAGTTACTCAAATATTGTAGGATTACATCAAAAATTCGTCACAGTTCATTAAACAAAGTGTACCCGCTTTTAAAGAACTGAACTCTTTTATTCGGGATAATTTGCAAAGTGTTTTAATCTTCCAAGCGATGTTAATAATTAAAAACCTCTTCACTCGTAATATCGTCATTGTTTTCACCTCATTTTGTCGTTTTCTTTACTTTTTTATGTTCGCTTTATTGTTCGATCACACTTCTCGATTGTGACTGTCAGGGTTAAGTAATAGGTAAATGAAAGCGTGTTTTTCTGTTTTACTTAAGAAGTTGTAAAGAAATGGATCAGTTCGTAGTTTTTGAATACGATTACAAAGACACTTTTAGTAAAAGGCTTTCAATATAAATTGCGGAAAACATTAATGAGATTGTAGGTCTAATATACAGGGTGTCCCCGAACTCTCTGGACCCCATTTGTGGATATGTTCCTGGGATCGAGACAAACATATTTTACAATATAAAAATGGGTCTACGGAGCTTATTTTTTCGTCTGTCTGTCTGTATGTGTTTTTTACAAAATAATTAATATTTTTGAAAGTAGAAACGATATTGAGCTCAAACTTTGTACACCTATTTTTTGCGAACCTCTTATCGCTGTACGAAAAATTAGAACATTATTTTAAATATTTTCAAAATGGCAGCCGTTTATAATTTTTAATGTCAAATATCTCAAAAACCACTAACTTTACGAAAATGACAAACACAATGTTTTTTTTATTTTGTCTGTAGCTCAAAGGATAACAGAGATATTGACAAAAAAAGGAAAATTTTGTTTCTTGGTAGTTGTCAACAATACCCAGAATTGCTCTAGAAACAAAATATTTTAAAGTTATTATGAGCTAAAATAATAAATTATTTGGGTAATGTTCCGACCACTTTTTAAGCTTATTCTACTAGCAAAAATAATGAAAAAGTTCATATATTCATAGGTCAGGAAATGCTTCGTTGGAGAACAGCTGGCGAAAGATCTCACCCGTATTCCAGATTACTCACAGAAACGAATCCCTATTGAAATATGTAGTTCGTTAATTAAGGTGTAAAATTTAATTTAATTTACGTAAAATTAGCAGATAAATTAAATAAAAGCGGTTCCTGTTCAGTAACTGCAGTAATTATTGCGATATTTGACCCAAAACGCATTAAAATATTTTGTTTCTAGAGTAATTCTGGGTATTGTTGACAACTACCAAGAAATAACATTTTCCTTTTTTTTTGTCACTATCTCTGTTATCCTTTGAGCTACAGACAAAATAAAAAAATCATTGTGTGTGTCATTAAAAAAGTAATTTTTGTTGTCTCTTGTAATTTTTTTGTTAAGTTAGCGTGTTTTGAGATATTTGACATTAAAAATCATAAACGGCCACCATTTTGAAAATATTTAAAATAGTGTTATAATTTTGTGTACAGTGATAAAAGGTTACGCAACAAATAGGTATAAAAAATTTGACCTCAATATATTTTCTACTTCCAAAAATATTAAGTATTTTGTAAAAAACACATACAGACAGACGAAAAAATAAGCACCGTAGACCCATGTTTATGTTGTGAAATATGTTTGTCTGGATCCCAGGAACATAGCCACAAAAAGGGTCCAGAGAGTTCGGGGACACTGTATAGTATACTCTTCTATACTAATATTATAAAGTGGTAAAATTTGTTTGTTTGTACGTATGTAGGGGGTAATCTCTGGAACTATTGAACCAATTGAAAAAACAAATTTTTACTAATACAAAGCTACACTATCCCTGAGTAACATATGCTATAATCATTTTTTTTAAACACTTTCTATTTCAATATTTGTAAATTTAGTCGGAAAAAATTTTAGGATAGGCCTAGATTGATGAACCGTCATATTTCTTGCATGTATTTACATTCATTACCATAGCAACCAATTAAATAAAATAACAGATAAAACTGCTGATTTCCATTAACTGCTGATTTCTAAATTTGAAGCAAATATTTGTATTTCTAAATATTAGGTTAGGTTTTTATTAAAGTTTAGACTTGAGCCTTGCTGGTTCCTTTAATCTTATTATAACTCATGTTATAAAATATACGAAATAATTTGATTTGAAAATTTAACATTATTTACCATCTTGGCTTTGGGGTTGTTATTAATCCTATACCTTTATTACACAGAAAACATAACATGATTGTGTGTATAGATGGTTCCAGCCGGTTTGGCGTGCGGAGCACGCAGGGGTTTCCCCTAGTATTAAATAATTGTAATATTATAAAGTGGAAATATTTGTTTGTTTGTATGTATTTAGGGGGTAATTTCTGGAACTATTAAACCGTTTGTAAAAATATTTTTACCAATAAAAAGCTACACTATCCCTGAGAAACATAATTCATTTTGATAGACTCATTTTTTATTTCAATGTTTATAATTTTAGTCGGAACAAAATCTTAGGTTAAGTTTTGAACGATGAACCAACACATGTATTTACATGTATTACCATAGCAACCAATCGAACAAAATAACAGATAAAACAGCTGTTTGCTCTGATACTTCCCGTTAACGGCTGATTTCAAACTTTGAAGCAATTAGTGTATTTGCATTTCTAACTTCTAGGTTAGGTTTTTATTAAAGCGTATACCTGAGCCTTGCTGGTTCGTTTAACCTTTATTATAACTGCTGTTATAGAATATACGAAATAATTTGATTTGAGCATTTAACATTATTTATCATCTTAGCTTTGGGGTTTTTATTATTAAACCTTTATTATAAAGAATTTATCCTTTATTATGTTTATAGAAGGTTCCAACGTGGTTGGCGTGCGGAGGACGCAGGGTATTCCCCTAGTCATTTAATATTTTGTTAGATTATTGGTCTGAACATACAAGAACATATTGTCAATAATATTATGTTTGTTATAGTTCTGAGCACAGATGTAGATGAAAGGATAATAAAACCGTTTGGGAAAAAAATAGAAAATTAGGTTTTCAAACTTTTATTTCTGTCTGGCTAAAACCGGTAATATCATAAAATCAAATGTTATTATGTGATAAGAATGTTATATGTGGCTTATTGGAATGTTTTCTATATTTTACTATTTGTTCCTAACATGAATGCTTTTGAAATGTTTAGGTATTTTATGTTATTAACTGCTCTATTATCATTATTGTTAAATAATTGTAAAAAATTAAAGGAATTTAAAATTAATAGCTGACCCTTGCAAATATTTCGTAAGTTAGGAATACTAACCTGATTTAATTCAGTAAATTACGTTTATTTATTTAAGTTGGTTTATAAATAACAGTTTATAACGATTTTTAACGCTTCACTTTGATTTAAATAGATTGATTTGCGTGAATATAGAATGTAAACAATCTAACTAACAGCCGTCGTGTTAGTTAAACAGACTGTTAATAGATGGTGCCTTTCAGGTAAATCTCAGAAATTACCGAAATAATTTAAAAAACCATTTCACTGGTCGATAACGTTGTACTTTCCATACTGACATAGACTAACTAGTTTTATGGAAGGCTTGATTTTAGCATACAAATTTAAACCTAATTCTATTTTTAGAGGCTACGTACAAATACCAATAACTATACCGATGAATAGATAGAAATGTGCACGCAGCTCAATGGGTCAGTCAGTTTCAAAATGATGACGACTCTTACTGCCATATTTTTTCCAGCTGATACCTTACCTACAACCCAAATGTCTAACTCAATTAAATTTCCTAATATAAAATAATATAGAAGGTTCGTAAATAAATTAACTTAATGTTTAAGCATACTATTTACTGATATTACATTGATTATATTTTTTTAAGCTTAAAATTTAGTTAATTTAATTAGTACTACTTAAAAAAAACATCGAAATATTTATTTAAGGTATTTCAAGTTACTTGTGTAGGTAATATTAAATTTAAATATGTACCCACATATTTTATTTTAAATTTTCATAATACACATTGCCCGTCTGACTACAAATTATTCAACGAAAACCGATGATGGTTTTAATGTGAGTATAATATTAAAATGTGTCCATTTTTATTGATGACTTATCATTCATAACTGAGCGAATACATGCAATAATTAAATAACAATGCATTAAGGTAACGATATTTCTGGAGGCGGAAAACGGGGACGCTATTGTCGGGAGTGGAAAACGGGGGGCTAACCAAATAAGATTAATAAAGTTTTATTTAAAATAAAAATTAATTTCACTTAAACAAAATGTAAAAAAACACTTCTAAAAATAAAATAAAAATGTTATTCCATAAATCTTTAACAAATAACAAAAGATTAGATCTACTCAATAAAATTCAGTAAAAAGACTTCTAAGTAAACTTAATGATTGATAATTTTTAATTTTAGTTCAAAATAGCTTGATAAAGTTACTATTTACAAATTGGTGGTGATTTAAATAGCCTAATTAGTTTTGTAATATAAACTAAGTGACAAGTGTATTTTTCGTATTTTTCAGATGGATGAAAAGTTTTTAAAATTACAGGTTTTTCTTTAGTTATTTCATGAAACTGATCACACGAAAGACCAATATTACACTTTATCGAAAGCATGGTTTTTAAAGTCTTCGTATTTAAATGTGGTTTATTTTTAGTCCAGATATTGTTTGTCAGGGTAAATACTCAACATCAGCATTTGTTCCGGGTAAAGATAGAACAAATTCTACAATGAGTGTAATATTCCTAATGGGTACATTTTGATTTGAAAAGCGAGAAAAGTTATCTACCTATTTGAGATCAAGAGCGGTCTTTATTTCACGCCATTCTTCCAGTTTTGTTGCGTCACATATTGTATTAAAAACGACACTTCATCAAATAGCTCATTATCTGTAATGGTTAAATTAATGAATTTGGAGGAAATATATTCAACACTACCTATCACGTTTTCCCAATTTGGTCTTTGCTTTAAAACAATACATGTAGCATGAATGTATAAAGTATAAACTAATGACGGAATCTAACTCGAAAGCACGCGAGATTAATCAAGTTCTGTACTTCCGAAGTCAGAACATGCAAGATCGACACTGGTATCACGTAATAGCCTACAATGTAATAAACGTATTACAAAACGTAATACAAAATTTGATATATGTATTTAAACTATTCAATGGCCGTCAAATGTTGACCAAAACTGGACGAAAGCGCGTCCTGAGGTTACTTATCGGGACAACGGGACAGAACCTTTCAAAACGGGACTGCCCCGTTCAATATGTCGGGAAAACGGGTCAGAACCTTTCAAAACGGGACTGTCCTGTTCCATATGGCGTGACGACGGGGCAGAACCTTTCAAAACTTGACTGTCCCTTTCAATATGCCGGGACAACGGGGCGGAACCTATCAAATCGGGACTGTCCCGTTCAATATGGCGGGTCAACGGGACATAAACTTTCAAAACGGGACTGTCCCATTCAATACGGCGGGACAACGGGGCATAACCTTTCAAAACGGGACTGTCCTTTTCAATATGGCGGGACAATGGGACAGAACCTTTCAAAACGGGACTGCCCCGTTCAATATGGGACGTCTGGTCACCTTAGTTATAACTCAACTAATATTTCACTTCAAGTTTTGATGTTTGCTTCCTTATTATTTCTTATGTCAAAGGAAATTAGTAAACATGAAATATTAAATTATTCTTCAACATTTATTTTCTCAGCACTAAATGTTTTTCTTTAGCGAAGATGTGAATAATTCTATAGCAAATTCGATCTTGCTTTACCAACGACATCAAGCACCCAGAAGTCGTAATCCCCGATATGTATACTAGAAGCCGTGCAAGCCCACTTACTATGTTATTATAAACCGGTCTTTCTGAAAAATAATAACATTTACATTAATCTCACACCTGCCGCCTGAGCCCATCGTAAAACACATTTTGATATATTATTTGTGGCGTGTTGTAAACGGCGGCGCTGTAATGGTTATGTTTTGAAATTAAAGTGGATTCGGAAATTTATCATACCGTAAGATTGTTCAGCGTAATACAACGTATCGGGATGGAGATCAAAGCGATCATCAAGCCTCCACATAAAAAATAATCGAATCCAGTTACGACATGGAAATGAGTGCTTTTATAAAATATACCAAGTTTGCCTAGTACAACTCATATGTAATGCGCAGTGATTACTAGAATTTAAAAATATTTTGCAGGGTTATTCTATACTAATATTACTAGTAGTTCTGTGAACAGTAGATCTCGCTCGTTAAAATAAGAAATGTGGTTTTGAGGTTAGGTTAAAAATAGTGTGCCAGTAAGGAAGTAAGCAGAAGGTTTAGCCAGTGAAACATTATTTTGCAATTCCCGCTATTCCGGGGTTTCTAGTTTTCGTTTTTTTCTTTTCTTGAGCTTTAACTGCTAAAGATTTTCTCTTAGGGGGAATTGTGTTTTATTTAGGTTAATAATGCGGTAGCTAAAATATCGCTTTATTGAGGGAAAACATAGAATTAAATATTGACATACTTAAATAACTAAAACTTAACAATGTATTTACCATTCCATATCATATTCCAATATTAGAAAAAATAAAAGCAAACGATGTGAAAGCGTCGTGATAGTGTTCTCAACCTATGTCCAACACTTTCCACGCTGTCCAACGGTAATTTTTTGTATGTCCTTTATCGCCGCGAGGTTTCATTTGTTTCATCTTATTTTGTAATTCAAATAAAGCTAAGTCAAATACTTTTATAAAATAATAATTTACAAGTATACAGTTCAATTCTTTGATTTATTCTCTACACTTTCTTATAATAATATGTCATTTTTGGACTAAGGATAAATTACTAAATTACTATTCAAAATAGGCCTAGTTTTGTTAGCAATCTTGTAGTAGGAAAATAAAAACTGGTGTTTTCAAAAAAAGAAACTTGATATTAATAAATATTTGTATACAGTTCTATTTAGAACTAAATTACGAAACTTTTTTACATTTATGAAAAAATTACAAAAAATGTTTACTACTTTTTATGTAGGCCTAAATTTGAACTTTTTCTTTTCGTTACTGAACATGCTTGTTTCTCGAGCTAATAACTTTGTTAATTTTATTTCAGTCATTTTTTTACTGGCATATAGAATTTTTTGTACCTTTATTTACAAAAAAAGCTATGGAACACTTTTGAATTGGTTTAGAATAAACGTATAAAAACATTTTTAAAATACAAAAACTTGGACGATTTTTAACAAATTTGAAGTTTACGGTCATTTTGTGAGCTTACTGTTAGAGATACGCAAAAAAATCAAGAATTAAATTCTGTTGAAAATAAAATTTGCTTACAGCAAAGTGCTGTTAGTTTTTAAATTCGACTTACGGTTAAGCCACAAACTGGCTTTGGAAATTTTAATTTAATTAAAGGGTTAAAAATAATAAATGGAAAAAACCGTACAGATGCATCGCTCAGCCTAGGAATAATTAACAATAATGTAAAAAATCATCAAAATCGGTCAAGGCGTTTGTTCGTAATCGTGAGACAGACAGACAGACACACAGACGAAATGCCAAACGGTCGAGCTAAAACCAATGAATACTTAACATTTAAGTATTCATTGCTAAAACGGTCAATAAAGAAGTAACATTTTTTGTTTGTATATTTTCTTTATTTAAGTTTAAACTCGCACTCGGCAGTTGTGGTAGCATGTGTCGAATACCTTCTGCTGCGGTTCTAATGTGATCTTAACTTTATGTGTTTGTAATGTACATTTAAGTGTTTTATGTACGTGTAAGTGTTTAAATGTTTTAATTTTGACAAAGGTCCCAGTGTGCTAACAGCTGGATATTTGATAAAGACTGATTAAAATAGTCGAAACGGCCGTCATATAAAAACGACGAAAAACAATGATTGTACGACAGATCGAAAAAAATTAAATATATATATTTATAAACAATCCTATTAGGTTGCCACCAATAAGTATGGATTGATACATTAATAATGTAAACGAATTAGATAACTTTCCTTCAAAGCAAACTTTCTGAGACGGAGTATTGGTTAGAATCAGACACAACCATAGTAATCTTAATTTTACTTTAATTTAACAATCATCTCAAATATCATGACAAAAACTCCTCAGCTATTATACTTTAAATTAACAGTAACAAAACACCTTGTATTGCTTAACAAGGTAATACTGGACAAGTTTAACTTTTATTATTTTGTTAGACTAAAAATTCAGATAAAACTGTCATTTGGTATGAGTGTTTTGTAAGAAGTGAGAAATGACTAAAAAATACCCTTACCACTTAATCATGTAGTCATGAAATGTTTTGATAAATGTGTTTAACTAAATACCAATAATAATGACGTAATTAAAACATGATGTTTTTAAGCTACCAAGAATGCAATCATTATAATAATGGGTAATTAATTAGATTATTTCAACCGTCGAGCACTATAAACTATATCCTTTTTGGATTACAAGTTGCAGATAAACATAAAAAATATTAATTCCACTGGAATGCAGTTATGGAGGCAGTTGTACACATGCCCTCCATAAAATGACATGTGTAACGGAGTCCTCATGTGATACGTGAAGTTGATTTTTCAGACAGTGTGTATATTTAAATTTGTTCAAGTGTTTAACGTTTTATGTTAATTGTGTATAGTTTGTTACGACGTGTTCCAGAACAGTGGAATGAATGTTTTTTTAGGTTTATCTGATGATGGTGGCATGAACCATAGACAACAGTAATCCAAAAATGATATATTTTAGAGTGCTCGGTGGTTGAAATAATATGACTATTACCCATTATTATAATATTACAAACCCACATTTTCTTTAAGTATTGTTTTAATGCCTTTTCCAGTTCTGAGGATAAATTACACTTTATGTGCTGTAAACAATTTTCCATGACCGAGTTTTTCCATTTGTTTTTTGTACTCGGTGCTCTGAAGATTTATAAGCATAGTGGTTGTTTACATTATTAAAGTAATATATTTCCCAAAGGAAAGAATTACACAAATCCATTAGTTATACTATAAGATTCCCGGAGTCACATGTAAGTAACTACAGTCAAGACGCTAATTTACACACGTGTACATTATCCTCACTTTCCTGCTCCTTGAAGTTAGAGCTATAATATATACAGAGTGTTCTTAAAGTCCCTTTAACCCGCCTAATTATTTTCGTTACTGAAATAATTAGTTCTGTAAAATGACATACAAACTATTTATTCCTAATATTAACAAATTAATAACCTGCTTTTGATGTTATGATAACAATATAATTTTCCAGAACTTTGATTGTCCATTACTTTTAAACGAAGCTAGATTCTTAGCTCTAGTTTGCACCAATATGTTTCTCTTTTAAATAAGCTTTTCAATGGTGTATAACATGACCTACCATTATATTTGAAATTGCTTACCAGATCCCTCTCAAGCCAACCAAAATAATAAAGGTTCAGATATGACAAAATCTTTGTCCTGTTATGTAATAGTGAGTAATCTGAAACACGGGTGAAATTTTTCACCAGCTCTCTCTAACGAAGCATTTCCAGGCCTACGAAAATATGAACTTTTTCATTATTTTTTGCTAGTGGAATCAGCTCAGAAAGTGCTTGAAACATTATGCAATTAATTTATTAGTTTAGCTCATAATAACTTTAAAATATTTTGTTTCTAGAGTAATTCTGGGTATTGTTGACAACTACTAAGAAATACATTTCCCCTTTTTTTGGTCAATATCTCTGTTATCCTTTGAGCTACAGACAAAATTTTAAAAAATCTTGTGTTTGCCATTAAAAAAGTAAACTTTTTTTAATTACATACCCTAACATTAAGTTTTATTTTTTTTATTCGTTACAAAATGAAAAATGTTAAATCATGCAAAATAGGAAATTGTTTAAACTTTGCAAGTTCTACTTTTATTGTAACATTAATACGTGTTTACACCAATTTTAACTTAAATACTTTCAGAAATAGTGAAGGTGTGTTGGCTAGAAACAATTTAGAAAATATCTTGAAAACTAAATGTAAAAATTTAGTTGTAAATGTGTTTTTTTATATCCTAAATACAATGTTTCCCAACTATATCCTGCACTATAAATTTGATTGAAAAAATGCAAATTAAAATAGTTTGTATTGAAAATTATTCAAAAATGAACACTAAAAGAGGGTTTCATTATTTATTATTTGCATTATTTAAATCTCAAATTAAAAATACAATTGATTTAGGTAAATTACTATATTACGCATATTGGGAGTATCTTCAATAAACAATGCATATTGAGAGTTTCTTCAATACACAATGCATTGCGTGCTTCGCACGCCATTCCGAATATTGGGAGTATGTTCAACACATAAAACAATGCGTACTTCCCGTGTTGGGAGTATCTTCAATACACAATGCATTGCGTGCTTCGCACGACAACAACAAGGTAGAATCCACCACATGGCTTTGAGCCGGGTACTTCTATGGTATTTTACGTTTTGATCGATTTTGGGGGAACCAAGCGAGTTATAAGGTCGCGTAAAATAGCAAAATATGCAGAATAACATCCTACATTTATGTTTGTAGAAAAAACTAAAAATAAATCATTCTCGTAGGAAAAATCTAAAAGAATAGTTACTTCCGGTCAAAAAACGTGCTTCTGATTGTTGGATTATTTTGGCTAACGAACTCGTCCGAGCGACGTAGACAACCAACATGTGAACCAAATTTTAACTAAATCGGACTTAAAATGCGGCCGCTAGAGTGCGAACACATATATACATATATATATGATTTTTAATGACACCCCAAAATGTGTTATGGGGACCATGATCGGTGCTCATTTGCTACTCCCGACCTTGGGTCTTACCAGAAGTTTCACTGCAACAGCTAATTTTTTCTATGGAAATCCGCTAATAAATCCGAGCATAAAATCTCGCAACCAATAGATTTACTAACTCAAAACCGTTTAAACGACAATGAAATCATCTTCAGTGAACGAGCTACAATACTCAATCTATAACTGTTTGGTTAACTGTTAACTATAACTAACTAGTTACGGTTTAATTATTGTAGCTCGTGCATCTTTGAACATTGCGAAATTGTCGTTGAAACGTATTTCAGTTAATAAACGTACTTGTGAGATTTTTTGTTCAAGATTTAATCTAACGAAATTTATTTAGGGTAAACATTTTATGAGTTTCTGGAAATAAGAAATCGAATGCTACAAGTATATAGTCTATAAGACGAAGCTTTCTCAAAATATTAGTTATTTTTATATTCCCTGAAGAAAAATCACGATATCGGCGATTCACTTTAAAGTGGCTGTTTTGTTCCCTTGATGTGAGGTTTTAAGCGTGTAAAAAGAATACAACTTTTAAAGTTGGAAAAATAAGCTCAGATGGCGTGATAGCATTCAGCTATCAAATTTTAAAACAAAAAATGATCATGCAACATTTTGGAAACACAAAACACAAGTTTACAAAAATCCTTAGTAACGTTAAATGTTTCTAATCTATTTCCCCCTAAACACGATTGTTTCTTCCTTGATGAGGTTTATAAATCTGTAACGTAGAAAAGTTTGGATATTAAAAACTAAATATTAAGATAGTTTGTTTATTCGCGTCAAAATAGAAGGTGGATAGTCTTGAGAAAAGATGAAAACCTTGTTTAGTTAATATTGCATTTGAATTAGCAAATATATATACGAAATTTGAAAAAGGAAAGAATTTCAAATGTTTTAAAAAATGTTTCGAACAAAAAAACAAATGGTATATATGTATTTGCTTATCTCTATAAATTTTGCAACATGTTCTTCATTATAATTCCTTGTTCGGACATTTGCCATCATTTGTGTGTTAAATAAACAAACAAGACTTCTCAGTCTTAGCTCTGAGATGTATCACGTAGATATTTAACGTTAGTAATAATTTGTAGTTTTATTACCGTTAGTTTTAGTCACTTGAGAACGGGAATTGATTTGTATTCCCGAAACGCCGTGTTTGATTATTTAACACACAAATGATGGCAAATGTCCGAACAAGTAATTATAATAAAATTCAACATCCTTCATTAACTAACAATAACTTCAAACAGAGAAAGTTCGTAAATATTTAGTTTATTCTGTTGATATTAATTTGCATGGTATTCACTTTATGTATTTTACTTCTAAAAAATATATTAATTAAATCTGTAAAAATAATTGATATGTATTTATGACTGTAATTTTCTTTGAAAAATAAATTACTATTTGCTCTGCAAAAGGATCGAGCGAAAATGATGAAAGAGTCTCATTATGTCACGGTAAAAATGGCACATATGAACATATATTTATATAGCTTTATTGTAATTAAATAGGCAAATTTTAATGTCATTAACATAAAGTATAAAATTAAAGCGAAACACAGTAATTTTCTACTGCAGGTAAAATTTAAAACATTGCCCAATGTTTCCTAGAAATTCATATGTATTTTATACTTTCCGTAATAATGTGGTTTATATAATTCTCGGAAAAACCTCAATCTAATTAATTATCAAACTCAATCCCTCTTTTACACTGCCACCATGATTAAATTTCATGTACAACGTTGTTCGAAAATCATTTTATAATATTATAGTAGAATATTATTGTGCTTCCTGTAACCGTACAGAAATTGTCACTCGAAACGATATTGCTTCAGACTATATTATTTACTATAAAAGACAATGAAAACGACAAGAGCGTTTAGTTGCATTATATTTAGCAACATTGTTGTCATGTTGTAAAACATTTTTTAAACCTAATATAGATGTACAGGTTATAGAGTTTTTTTTATTATTATTATTTATTCAATTACAACTAGGCACGAGAGCCTATGAAGCAATATACATTTCACATTAAATTATAGGTTATAGTTTGTAGTTTATTTTTAAGTTATAGCTTTTGAAGTGTAAATTTCTATAGGCGCACTTCGTCTAAAAATTTCGGGCGGTGAATCGGATTTTAACGTCACGCTTTTTTCGTCACGCGTCACCCTCTACATAGTATGACGCACATGTGTATATAGTAAACATGTGTATGTAGCAGAGTATACAGAATATGTATACTTTGTAATACATATGAAATTGACACTGTGCTTCCTCGTTTTGTAAGTTGTATCAAAATAGTATATTTGATAATACGTCTGAAATGGACATTGTGCTTCCTCATTTCGTAAGTTGTGTTAAAATAGTTTATTTGGTAATACCTCTGTAATGGACATTGTGTTTTCTTATTTCGTAACATGTGTTAAAATAGTTTACTTGGCAATGCCTCTGAAATGTACATTGTGCTTCCTCATTTCGTAAGTTGTGTTAAAACAGTTTATTTGCTATACCTCGGAAATGGACATTATGCTTCCTCATTTTATAAATTGTGTTTTTATTTAATATTTCCTATACATTTGACGTGTAAATCTGAATATCAGAATATCGCCGTATAAGTTTACACTTTTTCCGTGTGGTATTAAGCACACTTGGATTTTATTTATTTACATTTATTTGTGTTAAATTGTAAATTTTAACTGTGTTACCAATAAAAGTATAATAATTTATATAATAGTTTTCACTATACTATTTATAAGAATATCTAATACAGAATTGTTTTCAATATTACAAATAATCATTAAGAGCAACTTTGGGAAAATGCAGGTATGAAATAAAATACTTTTTTCAAGTAGGTTGACTTACATATTTCAAATAGATTTTGGTCTTAAATTGAAAAAAATTTATTTAATGCATAAAAGTGCCTTTTTAGGAGCCTAGCACACATCAAATCCAAAATCGGTTTCCTACATCTTATGGTGGATCACGTCTTGCGACTGGAGTCATCAGTGATCTTTCGGTCAGATTGTCCGGCCATAAAGAATATTTTCTTAAAATTACGCTGCTCACTTGCAATTGATTTAAATTATTCGCCACATACAACGAACTGCTTTACAAATTCTACTGGCTAGAAAACACATGCTAGCTTTATTGCGGAGTAGTTCAAATGCGTTCACTGATAACAGGTTGCACAAAGCTTCGAAATTTTCCCGTAAATTTTAAGACCAAACCTCCCTGCTTGAGAATATCATTATTTGGTGCTAGTAATATCGTTTAAGTTTCTACACAAGTTTACGTGTTGTTACTGTATTACTAGTGAGGCGAGTGGTGAAACTGTATTGTGGGTGCGCAGTGGCAAAGAGAAGGTTTGCGCATGCGCGGGACAGCTGCCAGGGGAACAACCACCAACCACCTTAGTTGGTTTATGTCTCCCCCCTTCTACCTCCCCTGCTACGCGCTTCGAGAGTTTCATCACTCGCTTTACGGCCGGTAAGTAACGATGAGAAAATAAAATTGTATCAGCAAAATTTTTGAACCTGTGACCGTTTTAGATTTATATTAAATGCTTTATTTGGTTAAATAATTACAATATTATGTAAAAAAAATCCTACAAAAATGTCCTGTAGTTAAACCTAAAAACTGTAAATGTACAATAAAAAAATACGTAATTAATTTACAGCACCTTGCGTCCTAGCGAAATGTTGTAACTAACAAAGTAAGCAGGATTTGTTTGTTGCTTCTGGTATTTATCAAGACAAAGCACGTAATTGTAATTGCATTTTGTGGCAAACTTTAAAGCAGTGTCATTGATTGCTTGTCTTCTCCTTAGATACTCGAATGACGTCAGAGCATCTTGTAAGAGTATCTGTTGATCGAGATATCGTATTCTATATTGTTCCCCGTTTAAGGATTTTTTCTTGTGCATAATAATTAGATCAAACTCAATAAACCTTAGAAATTCAGATTAACTTAACCTGCTACTAGTTTTTAAGTTGTATTCGTATAGTTAGGCTGTTATTTGATTTCCAAAATATATTTAAATAACAATACACAAACTCAGACATAAAATATTACTACATATAAACAGCTGTAATCTTTTTAAGAAATCTACACTTGTGTTTGTATACGTTACTAGGGGTTCTGTCCCTGGAAGCTTTGCGTCCCTACCCCGCCTAGGCCTGCGGCCTCAGATAGCAGATTCGCTTCGCTCGCAGTTGGAAAATTTGCTAAAGGATCTCACCAATCTTTGTACCTGGGTGACCGAGAGCATAAATCAGCTGTTTTATTTGACAGCTGACTCAAACTCATTGAACAGTATCTCCATAACATTAACATGGGAAATTTGAAGGCTTGTGGGCCGGAGCTCCTTCTCGGGTGAATAGTGGCTAAAAGGATGATCGGATCTTAAATAGGACGGAAAATCGTTAGTTTGAAATTAAATTTTCTACAACTTTTGTATTTAACATGTTTTGCTATCTCTTACCGTTTTCTTACAAAACGCGCTAAAAGTGAAAAAATGCTTTCAAAATTAAATATTGTTAACTTCTGGCAATTTCTCGTCGAGAGCTTTAATTCAAGTATGAGGTTGAGGTACGATAACGGCAAGTGCCTCATACTTTATGTCAATGAATCAGTGAACCCTTCTAGCTTTATATAAGTAGATAAGCTAAAGTTACCTCTTTTTAAAAGGTATGACATTATTCTAATCTCCAATAACACAATAAAACTACTTTATAACAACTACTTGTTTTTTTTTCATGAATTAATTATAAGTTAACGTCACCTCTTGATAAATGTATGGCATTGTTTTAGTCTACAGTCTTAGAATAAAGCTAGTAGAGACATTTATAATTTGAAAATTTTATAGACATTTCACAAATAAAAAACGATCTAAATTTAAATAAAAATTTTAATTTATTTGAGAACTAAAGTTTACTAAAATGTTTGGGATTGAAGTCAGACAGAAAATTAACTCTAATGGACCAGATATGGACGTAGTTTGTAAAGACTTTAACTCCTTTGTTTCTAATATTAATTATAAGTGATTTTTTACTCACGTCAGTGATCCTTGTTGGTTTTATCTAAAAAACAATTGTAATTTCGGAATTAACAGTCCATCATCAGGTTATATAAAAATACTACGAACACAAAACAACATATAAACAACACATATTCACTCCGCTTGGAGATCGTTAAAGTTCAATGCGCACTGTTGTATCGCGAACATAGACGTGCACCTCTTTTGGTAAATTAACATTAACTGACGCTGGGGTAAACAATGCCGTAGGTTTTTCAACAACTTTTGTATTTAGATCCTTTGTTTCGTTTTTAAATCTTTGACTTACTATGTTGCATCCTTTGGTGTTGGTTCGAGGAAGTGCATTTAATTAGAAATTAGAATCTGTTCATAAAGAGACAAGATATTGTTACAGTAATAATAATTCTAGTTATAGTTGTAAAAGGCATAACTTAAAACCTATGTTAAAAAAACAACTTTCAAGTGCTCTAAAATATTACAAGAAAAAGTAGGATTTCCAAAGGATAAAGGTAAACGTTAAAATATTTCACATATTTCAAGTAGAATAAAAACATTTTTAATGTATTCCCTGTAGAAGCCGTTTAGAAAGTTAAAAAAGTTTTTATTTATAGACTACATCAATGAATTGGGAAATATTTTATATTGACATTAATTTATGTTTAGTTTACTGTCTCTATATGTTTGATTGTTATAAGAGTCAAATATTTAATTGGCCGTCATTGCTATGTAATAGTTCATGTATATAGTATTGACTTTTTTAATAAAATTTATTTCATTGTTTTAAAAAAATGTTGTCACTTTTTAATTTCTTACATTTAGAGTCACGAAATAAATCTCTATTGGTTAAAAACGTATTAATAAACCTCTGTTGGCGACCATTGAGATGGAATAGTTATGCATTGCCAACAGGTAAATATTATTTCTATCGTTACATTCAGGCTTGTGATACAATAATATTATTAATGTTATCGTACTACATTGTTTGTGACAGTGTATGTGCAACTATGTATGAGTATATGCGAACGCGTTTCGACATAATATGTACATAATATTAATTGAATATGAATGTATACATATAATTATACTAGCTGACCCGTACGGCGTTGCCCGTGGTGGTTGGTATTTTCAGTCTTTTTAACGTAATTGTATTCTTTTTAAATGTTCAGTCAGTGAGTGGTACTTGGCTTTTATATATATAGATATAAAATAATAAAAGCACTATTGTCCTAATAATAAAAGATCTGAAATTATGATTTTAGTAACTTTGCTCCCCCCAAACCCCTCCTAAAATTTCGAAATTTTTCATACCCTTTCTTAATGAGCACCTACGGCCGTTCCAATCCGTTCGGTAGTTTTGAAGAAATCGTGATTTAATATCTTTGAT
>JAGFPH010004680.1:96378-109502 GCA_018207615.1 Philaenus spumarius
TACCAAATTTCATTACAATCCGTTCGGTAGTTTTGAAGAAATCGTGAGTTAATAACTTTGATCCCCCCAAACCCCCCTAAAATTTCGAATTTTTTTAAACCCTTTCTTAGCTAGCACCTATGGCCCTAGGGGAAGCTACATACCAAATTTCATTCCAATCCGTTCGATGGTTTTAGAGAAATCGTGATTTTGTAACTTTGACCCCCCCCCCCCTACCCCCTTGAATTTTCGGAAACCCTTTCTTAGTACGAGTCTAGAGCCTATAAAGAGTAGGCCTATTAGTGACAAATTTCATGTTTGTAGGCCTCGTGGTTTTGGAGAAACTGTGATGAGTCAATGAGTCAATTTTTTTTCTTTTATAAGTATAGATAAGTACAATTATATTGATGTGCTTAGAGTATTAATGTAAAAACAAACGTAATAACCAATAATTACACAAATCCTTACTATTTACAGGATTTAAAACAGGCAAGCCCTTCCGTGCTGCATTATTTCAGTCTTTTTCTCACATAATACTGCCTGGCATTGGTTTTGTTAGATTTTTTTACCTATGCATTCTTCGTTTATGCTATTTTAAATAAACAATTCAATGTGTCTTTAACTATAATATACTATTTAAACATATGTACACAATTGCCACAAAAAAACTTTAAACTGCTACCAGGATCGAATTCTGAATATTAAAATAAATTAAAATTAATTAGTAACTTATTTTCGAATTCGGCTTAGTTTAGAAGCAATCCTAATTTAGTTTTTTTTTACAAAAACTGACAGTTAATAAATAAGAAATTGAGTTCGATTTGATATGAGAATTTCGTAATGTTTGATTTATAAGTGTACCAAACATAAACACTTTATTTTATAATTTTCTAAATGGCGGCTGATAATTTAACGTGGAATATCTCGTAAACCAATAACTTTAAAAATGTTTGCAAGATACAAAACATTTTTTTTTTTTAAAGCAAACAAAATGACGCACTTGTTGTTTTTACAGGTCAAAGGTTAACCGAGTTATAGACAAAAAACTGAAAACATAATTTCTTGGTAATTGTCTAGAACTCCCAAAATTGGTCCAAATCAGAAACATTTTAGAAATCTAATACTTTGAATGAGTAAAATCAAATTCATTGCCCTGAAATATTTTAATATTTAATTTAATATATTTACACATTCCATTAAATTAAGTACCTGGACGACCGAGCATCGCTCAGTACTTTTTTTTAGGAAAATATATGCAAATACGAATCACATACTGAATTTATTTATGTATTTTAGAAATAACAAATAATAATTATAATCATTTGATAATTTATATTTCCTTTATAGAAATATAAAGAATGCAGAAACTGGTGAAAATGATTTTAGTGCGGTTAATAACAGCATAAAAATAATGTTTTAGTTACTGTTGGTGTTGAAATCAGCTGATAATGGAAATATTATAGGAAACAGCTGTAAAACAGTAAACAGGAAACAATAAATAATTACTGTTATTATTATAGTCAATAAACATATGCAATGATTTTAAACTCCATAAGCCCAATGTTAAAAATTTTCAATTTTCAAATGAGTCGTTTAGAAAAATACGAGTTTTCCTGAGGTAGTGGTTTTCACCAATCGATTTTTTTAGACCCAAAAGCCTCTAATCCCAAACTTTCATCAAAATCCTACCGCTGGATTTTCAAGATTGCTCGTTCGTACAAACAGACATTGCTCGTATTAGAGTATAGGATATGGGCTCTCTCGACTTTAAATATCATTGGCACAGGGCATATAACGGTATTCCAATGAAACTTTGCCAGAGTAGCACAGTGTGTTTGATAAATAAACCAATATTTGAAACATTCTAAATATAAATTATATGATGCACTATAGCCTAAAGGAAGGTGAGTTAAATACACGGTTACAAGTTATTTAAATGTGTCAACAAAACAGTTTTAACGCACCATTATTTCATATTATTTTAAATAATCTCTTACTTTGTTCACACAAGTTGTATCATCCCTTGTGAACATTACGTGCACCGTTAATTACTGTATCGCAGAATAATTTAGCTCCACTTTGGGGTAATTCTCACCCTTACATAAATGCCTCTTGCGGTCAGGTTACATTTAATTTGTTCGCTTTCCCAAGGGACAATTGGGATATTTGAATTATTAACTGCAATATCGCTGGGTAACGTTCTTTCCAATTTAATTTTGTTACATATACAATGATGTTACCCTGCAAAGTAAAACTGTTGACAGTTATCACTTTAAATTTGGTAATAATATAATTACATCACCCCTGTCTGTTAAAACTGATATTAACAATATATAGATGACAGAGAATGTCTTTATTTTATTTAACTTTATATTACTGTTTTTTCCTCTCGTCTGAATAATCCCAATATGTACAATTTATCACAAGCAATAATAACAATATATGCTTTATTTACATTTCTTAAAAATTACAACAACGTTTCATAACATATAGTCTAGCATGGCTTGCAGCCGTCTGCTAGGTTGGCAACGACTAACTATCATTTAACAGAAATAGAAGTATAAACTTACTCTAACTTAGACAATAAAAAATCATCATACAAACATAAATATAAGTTTTAACAAAAATCAGTACAAAAATTAAATTATTAACAACAACAAAGATCAGCTTAATCTAAAAATATTTTCAAAAGTTAAATTCTTTTATTAATGTCCATCTATAACGCCATGCTTTTTTAAGTTATTTACACAATACATCCCAATCCTAATCATTCATAAAATCCTTGCACTCTGACAGAGACAATCTTTCTTTACCCAGATAAGATTCTATTATCTTCAATTCTATAAGATCTATAAGTCTATATTGAATCAATATGTGCCACAAAATGGTAAACATCTTCATTCACCCCCATATTACACAACGAACATAGATAATTTCTCCCTACAACCCACGGTTTAAAATTTAAATGAATTAATTCAACTCTACACTTAAATGCCCATTTTATTTCATGCAACTTTTATTTATTTTTATTTCTATTAAAATAGTTTTTTCCCCTAGGATAAAATCTAGACTGGAGTAAATTTTATGATATTTCCCATTTGTTGCTGCTAGTAGACTCTGTTCCAAACTGATTTTATTCAATTAATATTTATTTGACTATTTTTTAAATTACACTTATTTTTATCCCACATTTCTAAATTCTTGTCTAACTTCGTACTTAGACCCTAAAAGTTTCCATTCTCTAAACTATGAAATATTAGAGTTCAGTATTTTTTTGCTAACATTTATGGCAACCTGTCTTCCGGCATAGCTAACACTTCAAACATATATTTAAAATGTAGCTTCATTGTGTACAAATACAGCTTATCTAGTCCCGTTTCCAGATAAATGGCATAATTTGGTGTATTTAAAGGTAAACCTAATTTTTTTTAATAAAAAACCTAAATACTTTTTCAACACTATAGTATTCCCTATAACCCCAAACTTGAGCTGCATAACTTACTGTTGCGCTTTGAACTGCTTGAAAACATGATAATTTTATAGTTTGTGGAACGTTTTTAAACTCAATAAATTTAGACCAAACACAGATAGTACTAGCTTTAGCCATTGCTAACTTGGACTTATGATGGTTCTCGTCAGACAAATTCGGAATTAAGTCAAGCCCTAAATATCTATAACTATTTACAATTCCGATCTGTTTTTCATCGAAAGTCCACCTTTCATTAGTTGCCAATTTCCCAATCGTTTCTTATTACAAGAAATACAATACGCATAAATACTTGAATACAAAATCATTATGCAATATAAGAAGCGTATTACAAATATTGATAAATAAAAGTAATATTAAATCAATGATTGATCTACTCCTAACTATACCATGATCTTGCTTACATAATAAGCCAGGCATTAATACTCTTAAAAACAGGATACGACAGTCTACTAACAGATTCATAGCACCCGAAAATTTATTCCACAAAACAAAACAGTAAATAAAGTGTTAAAAAATCTAGTTAAGTGTTAACGTATGCCAAATCATAGTGGAACTGCTTATTGTGTTCTTTACATTTACGTTGGAGTTGTCAAAAAACTCTTATGAAATGTAAACCCACACTCCAGTCTATAGAAGGGAATGCAATATCAACAGAGTATAATATAAACGTAGAGCGTGCTGTTTTAATAATATGTTAAGGTTTTTGTAGTAAGGAGAAATGCGTTCATTTAAATATAAAAAGTAGGCTTCTACATTTCTGTGACTGCTGCAATCTGGCCAACACTACAGACATGTCACAAACTACGATGTCCCTGAAAGTATATTATGAAAAACGTAAACATTTTACAAAAAATATTCCAAAATGTTTACCTTTAACTTCGTAGAAATGCATAAAACGATTCTTAAAGTGATCTATATTTCATATACAAGCCACGAAGTCTGAATATTTCAGTTTATGGGCAGTCGTGGTTTATGAGTTCTGCTTCTCTGCAGGCAATCCTCAATTTAAAGTGTAATAATTATACTTTTAAATCTTCATTTTATATATATATACACAGTGAAGTATAATGTATTGCAGTTGTATAAATGTAATTTATATATATATACTGAACAGTAACTCAAAAATGATCCTGACTATCGTCAATCCAACATGATCCACATACACTCTGACTCCTTCCAGAACGATAAGACTGAACATAATATAAGTACAGGGAAAATTCCGGTTTAAAAAAATGTGCCAGCAACACGTGATTAACACAGAAGAAAGTCTCACACAATTTTAATAAAGTTAGGCTAGCACTCTACGGTCCATCGTCATCGTTACATCACAAGTCATAGTACTAACGTAGTACTATTGCCAAAACGAAAAACTGATACAAAAGCTCGAAAAATGTATTGTTGTTCAAGTCGCGTTAGTATTTTTTATGGAAAATTCACACCTATTTATGTAGAGTTGTTAACATACTGATAGTACTACAAAGGTGTGGCACAAATGATGAATTGTTTTACCAATATGAAGGTCTAACGGAACTGCCAGACAAAAGCATATACTCCAACAGAATATAAAATAGATTCAACAAGTAAACTAAAAGTATAGGACCCTTAACAAATCCAATAGGAAATTGTATCATCACCTTCTTCGTTAGAGCGCATCTACAAAGAGCCTTACAAATTACTTAGTTGTAAAAAAATATAATAAAAAGAATTTCATAAGTTTGAAAAGAATTATAATTGTTTCACATTAAATCACAAATTTATAAATATGAATTAAAATATAAAAGCTTTGAAAAATATTCTATTGCAAAAGTTAAACTTATTTAAAAAATATGAGAACAGGAAATATGAAAACAAATGTTATTAAGGATAACAGAATATACTAAGGATAATACGTTCACTGCTACGTAAATTTCATCGTATTTCCTATGCTAGGACCTGACCTTTTATTTTTTATGTTTATAGCCTAAATTAGTATAATTACTTAAATTTTTATATTTGAACCTTTCTACGTAATAATTACTAATATTCTAAAGCACATAGCACACAGGTTTAAAATTGGCGTGCGAAGTACGCAATGCTCTGTGTATTGAAAACTCTTCAAAACGGGGGTTGGTGTGCGAAGCGCGCAATGCATTGTGTATTGAAAATACTCCCAAGACGTGGGTTTTCGTGCGAAGCACGCAATGCATTGTGTATTGAAAATACTCCAAATATGTTGGCGTGCAATGCACTGTGCGTCGGCCGCTTCTCATAGTGTTCAGTGTCAAGCTCACATGTGCGTCCGTAGCAGTTAACGTGTTAATGAATAAGTTTTTATTGATTGCAGTTTGTTGCAAATTGTTATTAAACACTGTGAAGTAGTTTATAGTGTGTGAGCAGCAATTTCCGACCCATTTTTACCGTTTGAAAATCAAATTAGTAAAAAGTACACAGTATTTGTATTCAGGACTTTTCTAAATCAACTTGTAAACCCAGACACGCAGTGATTCTTATTTAATAGTTCACAAAGTGGCTAATGACATATACATTACGAGTGCCGAAAACAAGTTGAGGGAAATGTGGGAATTCGTCCGCAGAGAGACAGAAAGAGCAAAGCAGAATTGAAATTATGGTTATTATTTTAAAACATGACCAACATCGGTAAATTAATAATCCAAGTGATATTTCAAATAAACTAACGTAACATCTTTTGTATTACAATGAGATGTGAAATAATTAAGTGATTTATTAAAAAAATATTAATATGGTTCCAAAATCATTTATTTTTATCCCAAACTACATGAAAAATTAATAAAATTATTATTAATAAGTACGTAGGCTAGCATACCGTCCTAATACCTATTTAAATCGGTTATGTTTTCAGATAGTTTCAAACTTAAAATTGTGAATACACTTTAAATAAACTGCACCAGAAACTGGCACATACTTTCTCACAAACATATTTAAATTATTAAACAGATTGACTGCTAAGGACGCACAAGTGAGCTTGACACTGAACACTATGAGAAGCGGACGACGCACAGTGCATTGCACGCCAAACCCCGTATTGGGAGTATTTTCAATACACTATGCATTGCGTACTTCGCACGCCAACTCCCGTATGTAACCCCAACTGTGACTTGATAATTGTATTAAATTAGGAGAGGGGATAGTATATTAAAGTAGGAGAGTAAGTAATACAAATTATTATTATTAACTAAAGAGGAAATTATTCGATCGATTTCGAACAAATTTATTTGTACTAAACATGTCATTTAGCTAATTAAAAATATTTTCTCAATGTATAATCAATACCGAAAGTGTAAACACAGACTTATATTGAATATATTCGTATACCGACCGGGTATTTTAATTCCTGCTGGTTATAGTTAATACTACAACTTCTCATCAGAGGTACCAAGCAGTGATTAATTAACTTCCTTCGGGAAACAGTTGGTTTGATTTATGTGTATGTGCCACTATAAACAGATTGTTAGATAGTAAGAAAAATAATACTAACAGCTTTAAGATTTCACTTTAAAACAACTTCCAGTAAATTAATTCCCTAAACAGTTCTGCATTTTAGTATTTTAAATATTGCGAGAGTTTATTGCGAAATTCTGAACGCAATTATAAGGTTACTAAGTTGCAAAATTCGTTTTCCTCCAAAAATGTTTTTGATTTATGAGGTTAACGCTATCCCCGGCTACAATACAATTTACTATGCGTAATTCACAAAAATGATATGCATACGTTTAAGGTTTTTTGAGAACCAGGGTTGTAGGCCTACTTACTTTACTAGAACACTGGCTTAAACTCAGTTCACACTAACTGTGCGGACTAAGTTAAGAAGACTTACATTATAATCGTACTTTAATAATAAAAGTAAAGTATAAATAATTCGCCCACGCAACTAAACCGCTGACGTGAGTTGAGCAAATTTCCAAAATTAAGTTTATAGGTCTATGTTTTAGGGTTTCAACCAACAATTTCTGAAATAGGTCTATTCACGACGGTGCTGAATAGCTGCAAAATAGTTCGCACGCCATTCCGCATATTGGAAGAATTTTCAACGCACTAAGCATTGCGTGCTTCGCACGCCTATCCTCGTATTGGGAGTATCCTCAGTACAAAATGCATTTACGCCAACCCCACGGTAAAATCCTCCACATGGCTTTGAACAGGGTACTTTTTTGGTGTTTTACATTTTGATCGATTTTGGGGGAACCAAGCGAGCTATAAGGTCGCGTAAAAAACAAAATATGCAGAATAAAATCCTACATTTATATTTGTAGAAAAAACTCTAAAAAATCCATTCTTGGAGGAAAAATCTCAAAAAATCATTACTTCCGGTCATAAATCGTGCTTCCGGTAGTTGGATTTTTTTCTCTAACAATCTCGTCCGAGCGACGTAGACAACCAACATATGTACCAAATTTGAACCAAATCGGACTTAAAATGCGGCCGCTAGAGTGCGAACACATATATACATATATATATATATATATACGATTTTTATTGACACCCAAAACGTGTTCTGGGGACCATGATCGGTGCTCATTTGCTAGTCCCGATCTTGGTCTTACCATAAGGGCCACTTCAATATCTCATTTTTCCTATGGAAATTTGCTAAAAAGCACTTTAGTATAAATCAGATTAAATGTGTAGACACTATCTACGAATACTTTTCTGTCCTGCCCCTTCCAGTTCTTGTTTAGTACTATATTTTTCTTCCGCCCTGCACCTTTAACAATATATTTCTCTTTGGGTACATTCATACAGGCATTAAAACATACACTGGTTTTGAAGTAAACTTTAACACAGTTTCCTCAAAGTGAAATTAATTATCGAAATGCAAAAATAAATACAATGAATGTCAGCGTTAATTGAATTAAAATTAAACGCTATTTGAATTACAAATTAGGAAACTTTAAACAATAAGAAAGAGGGTGGACTGTAAATTAAGGACAGTTAAACCATTCCTTCTTCTGAACTAGACATCTTTGATAAGATTTTAAGATAAAGATAAATCTATTCCCTTTAATGATTCATATTAAAAGCCATCACCTATCTTTCTACTATAAATACGAAACTACTTTTAAGAATAAAAAACAAAACTTATGTAAAGTTTAAGTTTAGTTTCAGAACTTTCACAGAGATTTTTTTCTAAATAAAATTTACATAAACAGCTGATTGTATATCTGATTTTATCGTTACAGTTTTCTTTGGTAGTAGCCAACGTTTCCTCGCTGTCCTATTCAACTACTCCCGTGATATATCGCAAACTTAATGATTTCATTTAGACATTTAATATATTTTACCATTTTAGCTTAACGTTTAATCCTACAGGTTTATTAAAAATAAAGTATAAAATGTGTGTGTGGTGAGGAGGATAGGGGATTGGTGTTACCAACACAAAGAGGTCTCTCCTGATGTATTATTATTTAGTTCATATAAAATTAAATTTGGAATATTCTCTTCGCACAGCTTATTATTTACCAAAACCATAACTGCACACGTAGTTTCTGATGCCAACATTATTATGTATTACATGCAATTGTTTTATGATTTTAAATATTATAATGTTTTTAACGTAATTACAATTAATATTATTAGACTTGCGGAATATTATACTCTGTGGAAACATTTAAAAATCGCTCGATATCATGGCTTTTTAAAAAGATAGAATATTATGTGACCTTCTACTAAAAGGTTTTAATAGCCTTAAAAACAATCCTGTCAGTATAATGTTACATACTGTTCCTACATGTTTTTATTGAAGCTGCTAAATTTAATAGTGGTACTACTATAGGTGTTTTTTAATAAACCACTAAAAGGTATTTTAATGCGATCGTTTTAAAGAAATGTTTTTATGCGATTTTCAGTTACATAGTTCAGACAATCTGTATATTATGTGGGTACTATCAGTTCTGTGAACAGTAGTAGACCTCGCTAATTGAAATAACAAATATGGTTTTGAGCTTTGGTTAAAAATAGTGTGCCAGTAATGAAGTAGAAGAATTAGATAGTGAAAATTATTTTGCAATTTATTCATGTTCGACTCTAAATACTGTGTGGTGTAACAAAGAAACAAAATGAATAAGATAATGTAGTTGGTAAAGGACTACAACTCAGTAAATGCAACGCAACGCCAATCGGGCTCCTTATCTCGGCTCCCCCTCCACAACTCACTCACAGTCACAGCGGCCACACTGATGGAGCGCAGGAAAGAGCAAGTCAGCAGGTAGCGCGCTCTCTCTCTCCCTCTATATAAAATTATAAGGTTTTATGAAGATATCTAAAGAATAAACGTATTGAAGATGTAAGCCTTCATTAAGTATGTACCGTGGCGCATTAATTATTTTAATATTTGTATTTGTAACACAACCCCCGATTTGTTTCCCTTATGTCTATAAAAGTCTGAGTAATTGGTTGTATATTATAAGTGAATTGTGTATTTATATTTCGGAACAAGCAGCCAATACATCTTTCTGTATTTAACATTTAATACTCTTTGTTCCTCTTAAGGGTATGCTCCAGTAAAAGAGAAAGCAACCGGAACTCAAGCGCTTCACCCTATATCCGTATCCAAACAGTGCAATTTGTTGCTTCTGAGCGCTTTGACATCGCCTAATTTAAAACCATTTTATAAATCCATCTTTTCTAATGGAGCGCTGAAAAAAACCCTGAATATTCTTTATAAAAATGCAGATCCTGTTTGTGATTCACTTTTAATTACACATGTTTTATTGTGAAAGGAAACAAATTGAAACTTGGTACCTAAAAAATGCCAATAACGTGACAAATATAAGGGATTTAAAAAAATTTTGAAACAAAAAACGGATGCGTATTGTGACTGTGGTTAAAATGAGACCTTGCAAATAATTTTATGTTGAAAAATAAAACAAATAAATGTTTTTTTTTATGCGAAAAACCTGAGCAGTTATAAATATATAATTTTAAATTTAACATTTCTCTTGTGGGATAAAAATACAAGATGGGTCGCCACTACAGTTCCTTCCATTTTGATTTCACATCCAATTTCATTCCAAAATACTTTGCATGTTTGCATACGTAAGTTCTTGACAGTTTATTTTAACCGTCATAGGTGCCGCACCAAGTTCTATTCCTAAACTTGGTGCATGTGTAATAATTTGTCTCTTTAAATTGTGTTCGCAAAAGTTCAGCCCAGTTACCGACTTTATCTGCGGTGACTGTATCTAGTTCCCTCAATGCGTTACCATCAGCATAAGTTGTCATTAATTCATACTTAACTTTACGAATTTATACAAAGTCTTTTGTTCATTATTTTAGCTCAAACTTTAAATAAAAGTCATAGTCAGAAATTCCAGTTATTGATACAAATAAATTAAGTGTTAATAATGATGGGTTTAAATAAATATATACTGACACATTTTAAAGTGTCCTTCCTTCCTTAAAACTATTACCAGACTTAAAGTTAAACAGCTGGGAAATTCTGACTGGCTGCAAGTTTACTGCCAGTAGTAACAAATAAAAAAACGTACATGAAGAAATCATAAAAAAAAACTATAAACATATTTGCTTTAGTCCACTCGTAAAAGCCGACACGTTTGTTTCCACGCGGCTCGGGTAACTTTGTTTATACAGTTCTGTTAGCCCTTTTTATGTAGGTCTCAATTCTCGGTTTAAATATAGTTTGCGTCAAACAGAAACAAATTATATTATTGTTCGAGTATAATATGTTTGTTAATACACAAGGCACACTGTGTTAGTACAGTAAATCGAAATAATATTCTTGATACATCACACCTGCTAATATGACGTGTACAATGATATTGAAGTTGTACAACAATATGTATATACATATATTGTTATATCATGAAAATATGTTTAAAATGCTTGCAACGACTAAAATATATTCAAACAATTCTGTAATCCGAAGCTTTTGACCAGAAAATACAAATTGTGAAAACTAGATATCTATATACATACAAGCTAAATACTATTCACTCACTCACTCACTCACTGACTCATCACGAAATCTCAAAAACTACTGAACGTATTGGAACGAAATTAGGTATGTAGCTTCCTCTAGGATCATAGGTGATCACTAAGAAAGGGTTTCAAAAAATTCGGAATCTTAGAAGAGGGTTAAAGTTACTAAATCACGATTTCTTCAAAACTACCAAACGGATTGGAACGCAATTTGGTATGTAGCTTCTTCTAGGGCCATAGGTGCTTAAGAAAGGTTTTAAAAAAATTCGAAATTTTAGGCGGGTTTGGTTGGGTCAAAGTTACTAAATCAAGATTTATCAAAAACTAATGAATGGATTGGAACGAAATTTGGTATGTAGCTTCCTCTAGGGCCATAGGAGGTCGCTAAAAAAGGGGTTAAAAAAAGATCAAAACCTTAGGGGAGGTTTGGGGGGGACAAAGTTACTAAATCACGATTTCTCTAAAACTACTGAACGGATTGGAATGAAATTTGGTATGTAGCTTCCTCTAGAGCCATAGGTGTACGTTAAGAAAGGGTTTAAAAAAAATTGAAATTTTAGGGGGGGGCTGGTCAAAGTTACTAAATCGCAATTTCTCTAAAACCACTGAACGGATTTTAATAAAATTTGGTATGCAGCTTCATTTAGGGCCGTAGGTGCTGGCTAAGAAAGGATTTCAAAAAGTTCAAAATCTTAGGAGGGTTTGGGGGGGTCAAAGTTACTATAAAAAACCACCGAACGGATTGGAATGAAATTTGGTCGGTAGCTTCCTGTATAAGCTAAGAAGCTTCCTAGGTGCTCGATAAGAAAGGTTTTAAAGAAATTCGAAATTTTAAGGGGGTTCGTGGGGTCAAAATTACTAAAAATTCCCATAAGAAATACATAGTGTAAAATATGTATTGATATATTTTTTTGTTAATATACATTTAACTTTGATTTGTCTATCCGTGCAAAGCCGGATCGGGCAGTTAGTTAAAAATATAAAAGCATAATATACGTTCAGAAAGTAATTTTCTATAAATAAGGAAAGTATTCAGTATTGCATTTAATAATTTATTTTCATACAAATTTATCATGTCTAGGATATTCCCACTTCAATATCCCACTATGGACGCAAATGAAAATTACGAAAACATTCGTTAATTCATTAACCTAACCTTCAAATTCTTTTGAGGAGTCTGGGTACAAAAATTAATACTAAATATTTTCTTCAGCCTTTTATTTCCCATAAAAATTTGTGTTATTCAAAATGTGATTAAAATGCTATAGTTAATAAAATAAAATAATGACCTTCGATACTTTTTTGATAAATTAACTTAATTTTTATGAGTTTCCATTACTATCCAAAACAACATATGTAGTTTGCTGTGAATAATTATAAATTAAACTTCTTTAGCTGCTTAACTCATGTTAATTGTTAAAGACTGCTTATTATATGTTTGTTTTAATACCGATACTAGCTGACCCGTGCGAATATTTTGAATGTTAGGAGAAGGCCTACTTAAATGGACTGATTTAATTAAGTAAATTAATTTTAATTATTTACTTTGGTTTAATTTGGCTACAGTTTATAACGATTTATAACTCTTTACGTTGATTTAATTTGGTTGGTTTGCGTGATAGATTACTCTTGCACTTGCATGTAGTCTGTAAAACATTTAAATAACAGCTGTCATGTTAGTTAAACAGATTGTTAATAGATA
>JAGFPH010004681.1:8560-19249 GCA_018207615.1 Philaenus spumarius
GGGGGGGGGGGGATCAAATGAACTAAAATCATAATTTCAGATCTTTTATTATTATGACAATAGTGCTTTTATTATTTAAGATCTATATATATAAAAGCCAAATACCACTCACTGACTGAACACTTAAAAAGAATACAATTACGTTAAAAAGACTGAAAATACCAATCACCACGGGCAACGCCGTACGGGTCAGCTAGTATATATATATATGTATCTAAAATAAATTTCTTTCAATTTCAATATATATGTATTTATGGGTTCCCCTCTAACGGCCCCATTTTGCATCATATTTAGTCAAAATTTCATACACACGTATGTTTTCTAGTCGTCCAGATGAGTTCGTTATCCAAAAAATCAAACTACTAGAAGCACGTTTTTTTACCGGAAGTAACATTTGGTAGATTTTACGTACTAGAATGAAACGTTTTGGAGGTTTAATCTAAAAAACATAGTTATAGGAGATTATTGTCCATATTTTTTTAACGAACTTATAGCAGGTATGGTACTTCAAAATCGATCAAAATATGAAATACCATAAAAGTGCCCGCTTCAAATCCGTTTTACCGTGGAGGCAGCTTCTAATCCAACAACAAGGTCTAAGTCAAACTCGCAAAACGAGTTTTTCCGTAGGCAGCTAGTCAGCGCCTTCATGAGTAAACCAATTCCTCAAACAGTTAAAACCCTGAAATGTATAAATTTAATTTTGGAAATTAGCTCAACTCACGTCAGTTGTTCAATTGAATGACAGAATTATTCTAAACTAGTTTACCCAGCAATGCTTCGCTATTGCTTGATTTAATTTAAAGGGTAGTTAAGTTATTCCATTTCATTACATTGACTTTAAGTAATCGAATTGCAAAATGGTTTTTGTGCCTCTTCGAATATACTACACAAATTTAGATTTATAGTGTGTAAACCTTTATAGATAATACAGTAAACCTTTTGCTTGCTTTTACCTAATCTAAAAAAACTGATAGTTGTGAAGAATTGTAATAAATTTGATTCTAAATTAGCCGAATTTGTTGAAAATAAACGGGTTTTGCTTGATTGTAGGCCTAACCTAAAATTATATTCAGTTTTTGATCCAAATCAACTGTTTTATGTATAATAGGTATGTAACCATCAATTTTTGTATTGAATTAAAATATAGTAAGCAGTTTTCGTTGATTTTTGTTTGTGTTTGTTTTTAGTTTGTCAATGTTACCTCAAAAAGCTAATACCCTTCAAATTTGTTAAGTAATGTTGCTATGGTAATGAATATAAACAAACATGACGTGTTGCTATGCTTTTTATACGAACAGCTGTTTTTGTGCCCCTGATGGAATCAAAAGAAATCTTTATTCTGTAAGATTAACATTGAAAATTCAAAGTCCAGTGGGACACAGCCCTAATGTCCTAGGTTTTTGTGTACCACTTCGAACATACTACACAAATTTAGATTTATAGTGTGTAAACCTTATACAGGGTGTATCAGGAAGAAAAGGAAAGAATTGCAGGACGTATTTTACTGGTGAAAATAATGAAAAAAGTTCCTATAAACATAGGTCCGAAAACGCTTCGTTTTCCAGATATCCGCCATTTTGTTTTTTGTACAAAATAATTCATATCTAGAGAACGGTTTGACTGATTGAGTTCAAACTTGGTATGAAGTTTAACCTGACGATGATATACCTTAAGGAAACTAAACGATTAAATCCAATCATGCGTTTCAAAATGGTGGCTGTTTGAAAATTACAAACCTAAATTACTCTAAAACCGTACATTTTAACGAAAAATGTCAAGACACCTTTTTTGTAGCCCTTTTGATTCCCTATCGGATGGTGTAACTGTCAAAACAATCGGATGAAGGATAACAGTTAAGTTATGTGTACTAATTGGTTTGTTCAACTCGGCATCCTATACAAACACAGTAAATACTACAATATTGTATGGACATTTGTTGTCATTACCTTTTAACTTAGCTATTATCCTTCATCCGATTGTTTTGACAGTTACACGATCCGATAGGGAATCAAAAGGGCTACAAAAATGGTGTCTTGACATTTTTCGTTAAAATGTACGGTTTTGGAGTAATTTAGGTTTGAAATTTTCAAACAGCCGCCATTTTGAAACGCATGATTGGATTTAATCGTTTATTTTTCTTGAGGTATATCATTGTCAGGTTAAACTTCATACCAAGTTTGAACTCAATCAGTCAAACCGTTCTCTAGATATGAATTATTTTGTACAAAAAACAAAATGGCGGATATCTGGAAAACGAAGCGTTTTCGGACCTATGTTTATAGGAACTTTTTTCATTATTTTCACCAGTAGAACACGTCCTGCAATTCTTTCCGTTTCTTCCTGATACACCCTGTAGATAATACAGTAAAAATTTTGCTTGCTTTTACCTAATTTAAAAAAACTTATAGTTGTGAAGAATTGTAATAAACTTGATTCTAAATTAGCCGAATTTGTTGAAAATAAACGAGTTTTGCTTCATTGTAGGCCTAACCTAAAATTACATTCAGTTTTTGATCCAGTTCAGCTGTTTTATATACAGGGTGATTCAGTAAAGCGTAGCGGGCTATGCAGATTCAGATTCTACATGCAAAAATAAGTCGAAAATGTAGAATAACATTTTTTCGATTTCGGCTTAGTTTAGCCGTAAGCCGCTATTTTGTTTTTTTACAAAAACTCGCTGTAACTCTGGAAATAGATAAGATATCGACTTCAAATTTGGAATAAGCATTTTATAAGTTACGATTAACAAGTGTACCAAACACAAAGAATTAATTTTTATAATTTTCAAAATGGCGGCCGTTACAAATTTTTAACGTGGAATTTCTTAAAAACCGTTAACTTTAAAAAAAATTTACAAGAAACAAAATATTTTCCTTTTTTAACGACAGACAAAATGCTTTTTTGTAGTTTCAGTAGGTCAAAGGACAACCGAGTTATCGACAAAAAACATAATTTCTTGGTAATTGTTTAGCGAATTACGCCTAAACTAAGCCGAAATCGAAAAAGTGTTATACTACATTTTCGACTTATTTTTGCATGTAGAATCTGATAGCTGGCTAGAAAAATAACTACACAAATTGTTCAATTTTAAAAAATTGTGGTCGTAATTCGCTTGTAGACAATTACCAAGAAATTATGTTTTTTGTCGATAACTCGGTTATCCTTTGACCTACTGAAACTACAAAAAAAGCATTTTGTCTGTCGTTAAAAAATGAAAATATTTTGTTTCTTGTACATTTTTTGTAAAGTTAACGGTTTTCAAGATATTCCACGTTAAATATTTGTAACGGCCGCCATTTTGAAAATTATAAAAATAAATTCTTTGTGTTTGGTACACTGGTTAACCGTAACATATAAAATGCTTGTTCCAAAATTGAAGTCGATGACTTACCTATTTCCAGAGTTACAGTGAGTTTTTGTAAAAAAAAGAAAATGGCGGATTACGGCTAAACTAAGACGAAATCGAAAAAATGTTATTTTACATTTTCGACTTATTTTTGCATGTAGAATCTTAATCTGCATAGCCCGCTACGCTTTACTGAATCACCCTGTATATTATGTAACAACCAATGTTTGAATTGAATTAAAATATAGTAGCCTAAGCATTTTTAGTTGATTTTTGTTTGTTTTTAGTTTGTCAGTGTAACCTAAAAAAAGCTAATACTCTTCAAATTTGCTCAAATTTGATTTTTGTTTTTGTTTGCAAGTTGGTCAATCTAACCTAAAAAAGCTGGTTTTGAAGAATAATAAACTGATTATAAATGCTGAGTAAAGTTGCTATGGTAATGAATGTAAACAAACATGACGTGTGGCTAAGCTTTTTATACGAACAGCTGTTTTTGTGCACTGTGGTCTTGAGTCCATACAAAAGAGGCTGTTTAGTTTTTTCCAAATTTGAAACTTTTTCGGGAAACTTTTCAAACTTTTCTTTATATAAAAACCTAGTTCGAACTATTACGAACATTTTAAAACAAAAAATAGCCAAATTGGTCCAGCCGTTCTCAAGTGATGCGCTTACAAAGGAACAGCAATTCATTTTTATTATGTAGATTATGGTAACCAAACAAACACTTTACCCAAAATATATAATTTTTTTCGAAGTTGAAATGTTATAGAGTAAGATATCAATATAATTTGAGAACACTAAATATTCTTTTTCTATAATTTACTAGCTGGCCCGATCCGGCTTTCCACGGATAGACAAATCAAAGTTAGTTTTTGTGATTTCGTGATGAGTGAATCAGTGCGTGGTATTTGGATTATATATATTGAATAATGGCTCGTTATTTTATAAAGCTCATAAAGTACAAAATTGTAAACTTGTCAAGTGTTAGACTTTGTGGTACTCTTAAAAATTTCATTAACCGAGCGTAAGCGAGGTCTCCGTTTGAACTCGACCGTTCGGCATTTCGTCTGTCTGTGTGTCTGTATGTCTGTGTGTCTGTCTCACGATTACGGCCAAACGCCTTGACCGAATTTGATGATTTTTTGCATGAATGTTCCTTATTCCTAGGCCGAGCCATGTATATATACGGTTTTTTTTCCATTTTTCATTTTTAACCCCTTAAATAAAATAAAAATGGCGGCCGGACCGTTTCTCTCAGTGTAAGCTTTTTTCCAAAGCCAGTTTGTGGCTTAACCGTAAGTCGAATTTAAAAACTAATAACATTTTATAGGAAATTTGATTTCCAACAAAATTGTATTCTTGATTTTTTTCCGTATCTCTAACGGTAAGCTTACAAAATGGCCGTAAACTTATAATTTGTTAAAAATCGTCCCAGTTTTTGTATTTTAACCATGTTTTTATACGTTTATTCTAAACCAATTCAAAAGTGTTCCATAGCTTTTTTGTAGATAAAGATTTAAAGAATTCATATATGCCACTAAAAAAAATATTGAAGTAAAATTAAGAAAGTTATTAGCTCAAGAAACGATCACGTTCAGTAACGAAAGGAAAATGTTTAACTTTAGGCCTACATAAAAAGTAGTAAAAATTATTGTATATTTTTTCATAAATATAAAAAAGTTTCGTAATTTAGTTCTAAATAGAATTGTATAAAAATATTTATCAATTTCAAATTTCTTATTTTAAAATCACCAGTTTTTATGTTCCTACTACAAGACTGCTAACAAAACTAGGCCTGTTTTGAATAGCAATTTAGGAATATATCATTTGCCCAAAAATGACGTATTATTATAAGAAAGTGTAGAGGATAAATCAAAGAATTGAACTGTATACCTGTAAATTATCATTGTAAAGTTCATAAAAGTATTTGACTTAGCTTTACTTGAACTACAAAATGAGATGAAACAAATGAAACCTCGCGGCGATAAAGGACATGCAAAAAATGACCGTAGGACACAGTGGGAAGTGTTGGTACATGGGTTGAGATTACTATCACGACGTTTTAACATCGTTTGTTTTCATTATTTCTAATATTGGAATATGATATGGAACTTAAGTTAACTTATGATACATTGTTAAGTTTGAGTTATTTAAGTATGTAAATATTTAATTGTATGTTGTCTCTCTATAACGCGATATTTTTAGCTATCTTACTCATTATTAACCTAAATAAAACACAATGCCTCTAAAAGAAAAACTTTAGCAGTTAAAGCTCAAGAAAAAAGTAAAATGAGAACTAGAAATCCCGGAATCGCGGGAATTGTAAATAATGTTTCACAGGCTATACCTTGTGCTTACTTCCTTACTGGCACACTATTTTTAACCTAAGCTCAAAACCACATTTGTTATTTCAACGAGCGAGGTCTACTGTTCACATAACTACTAGTAACTTATTTGATAAAAAACTTAAACGTTCTTGATCAAGTAAATAAATTTAAAAATCATTTCATAATTTAATTCAACAAAGAAACCATTAAGAGTGTATGCTGATTATTAAATATTAAAACTCTAAATACTTTAGGCTGAATATGGTTAACCTGTTTGAGACTGAAACTCTTTTGGTAATTGAACATCGCAGTAACTACGAGTGTTACGAGTGGCTCCAATATCCTACAACGTGAGTTGTTAGATCAATGGCTCCGACGCTCGTGCGTGCCACGAATCACTTTGCTCATCAGAACGTCAAAAGAATAGTATAGTATTACAAACTTCCTACTAAAGAGAAATAATTTCACTGCTATCAGATATTACTTATACGAATTTTTACAGCTGTAACACGTTGAACGGGATTGAATTTAAATTTTAATTGAGTAACAGGAAGCAAAAATTACAAGAATCATCCATTAATTTTCTGATTTCTCACAAATTTTGTTTTGTTTTGATAGGAAGTGTCTTTAGTTGTTGAAATATTTTTTCATTTATCTATATTATTTTTTGTTGCATAAAATGCCATTGATCTATTGTTTAAGGATTTTGTTGAGTATTTGTTTGGATTTCTACTTGTACAATTTCATTATTAGCGAATTTCCAATCGGAAGCACGTTTTTTGACCGGAAGTAACTATATTTTGAGATTTTTACTACGAGAATGAATTTGTTTTTGAGTTTTTTCTACAAATATAAATGTAGGATGCTATTCTGCATATTTTGTTTTTTACGCGACCTTATAGCTCACTTGGTTTCCCCAAAATCGATCAAAACGTAAAATACCATAAAAGTACCCGGTTCAAAGCCATGTAGTAGATTATACCGTGGGGTTGGCGTGCGAAGCACGCAATGCATTGTGTATTGAAGATACTCCCAATATGCCGAATGGCGTGCGAAGCACGCAATGCTTTGTGTATTGAAGATACTCCCAACATGGGGGTTGGCGTGCGAAGCACGCAATGCTTTGTGTATTGAAGATACTCCCAACACGGGGGTTGGCGTGCGAAGCACGCAATGCTTTGTGTATTGAACATACTCCCAACACGGGGGTTGGCGTGCGAAGCACGCAATGCTTTGTGTATTGAAGATACTCCCAATATGCGGAATGGCGTGCGAAGCATTTTGCAGCTATTCAGCACCTTCGTGAATAGACCTATTACCCAAATTGTTGGTTGAAACGCTAAAACATAGGCCTATAAACTTATTTTGGAAATTTGCTCAACTCACGTCAGCGGTTCAGCTGCGTGGTGAATTATTTAATTTGCTATTTGTTTTAAACACACAGGAAAAAAAATTGTCTAGTAAAACAAATATAAAATTTACAGAAACCATGTGCCGAGTAAGAAATGTAAACCCATCTAAAGACTAATATAACTAACTTGTTATAAACATATTTCCGTAGATGCGTAAAAGGAATGTTTAAAATAGAGGTATGTTTTGTATACTCAGCGCCATTCAGGAGTCTAAATAACTCAGGAACATGAAATTGTATTTGTTTACAAGTTGTAGGATCTATATATACACATTCGGGATGAGGAAACTATCGCGTAAACACAAATCGTTATTCGCACTGGAAGGAGTCGGTGTATAAGAACATTTAAATGACAAGAAAGGATTGAAAAGCAAAAATTTGATTAAGCTAAAATCTTGACATTCGTAACTGAAAGACCATGAAATTGTAACCTTTCCACAAAATAACCGGTTTTGGCCTTAGATAAAATATACTATAAAAAAAGGGTAGCTCTAGAAAAAATATTTATCTGAGAATCTTTCCCAGCGGTATAAAATAACTTGAATGTCTGAGATTAACACATGATCCAAGGGCTTGTGAAAAGCATTCCCAAGGTGGCAAATCATTATAGAATTAAAATGAGAAAATGCACCTAATTTCTTTCTGTATGTTGGGACATGTTATGTAGAATAGAATAGAATAGAATAAATTTATTACAACACAATTTTACAAACAAACAAAAAAAATACATAATAGAACCGTGTTGTAAAAGCAACCCCAACAGGTAAAAACCCCAATTACTGGGGCGCCATCTATACAAAAATAAAATACGTCATGCCTAAATTAATTAAAACTATGAAACAAATAACTAAACAAAACAACCAAATACATAATCAAACACATTATATACAAATAAACAATAATAATGAAAACATAAAAACTAACATATTATACCTAGCTGTTGAGTCCCATCAAAACCTGCAAACCCACAGTCAGCGCTGGTTTAATGCAGACAAAGACTCCCTGCGGAACCTCGACAAACCCCAGGAAACATCCACCTTGTGAGCGACCAAATTGTACAGAGCAATTGACGAGTTCAGCGGCGACGACGCATGAGCATGGGTTCTAATGCGCTCCTGGTAAAGTGGTCGTCTGATTCTCATCCCATAAGGTGGAACACACCAGCATATCTGTCTTAGGCTCTCAGGATCCTCAATCATGCCACACATAACTCCTCTCAAGAAACACAACCTCAACAAATTTCTATTAACTGCCAACGAATTAACTTCAAATGCACTAAAAAATTCCCTATATCTTATTGTCCAAATTTGCTGGTTATTAAATCCAAATTTTTTATAAAATAACACACGCAAAAATCTTTTCTGAACTTTTTCTATCATATTTACATAGTATTTTGTTGATGGGGACCAAACAATACAGGCAAATTCCAGCCCTGATCTAACTAGACTATTAAATAAAACTTTCATAACAACAATATTATTAAAATCCCTCCCCAACCGACAAATAAAACCCAAGGTGGAATAAGCTCTCTTTACTATATTAACAATATGACAACTAAAAGATAAATCTTGTGACATAAGAACCCCCAAATCCTTAAAGCTAGTAACTCTGTTCAATAATTGCATATCAATGTTATAATTGTTAATTAAAGGCTGTAATACTCTATAATATGACATGACGCAACATTTTTTAATATTAAGAAGAAGTTTATTATTTTCACACCAAACAGATAATCTAACTAAATTTTCTTGCAAAATTTGACAATCATAACAAGTTTTAATATTTTTAAAAATTTTCAAATCGTCAGCGTACATTAAATATTCACAATTATCGAAACACGAAGTTATATCATTAATGAAGATATTAAACAATAAAGGTCCCAAATTACTGCCCTGAGGAACACCGGACCCCGTTATAAATCTATTCGATTTAAAACCAGAATACGTTACATATTGATACCTAAGAAACAAATAGGAAGAGAAAAACCTAAGAAGATCACTGGAAAACCCATAGAAATTCAGTTTCCTAAGCAATGTGATGAAATTGACTTTATCAAATGCTTTTGCAAAGTCAGTGTATATTACATCCACCTGCCCTCTATTATCCAATACCCTAGATGTATAATTTACAAAATTTGAGAGATTAGTATTAATTGATCGGGCAGGAATAAAACCATGTTGAGCCCAAGACAAATACGGTTTCATATGAGATAGCACAAACAAATGAATGACAATCTCAAACACCTTAGCAGGAGTTGAAAGTATTGCTACAGGTCTGTAGTTGGCAATATCTAACTTGTTAGCACCCTTATGAAGAGGAGTAATTCTGGACAGTTTCCAATCATTTGGAAAGCTGTTTGTGGAAAGACTTAAATTAAAAGTAAAACAAAGAGGTTTAATTAGGAATTCTGAACAAGCTTTGACAATATAAACTGGAATTAAATCTGGACCAAACGATCTTTTTGAAGGTAATCTTTTAACTGCAGCCGTGACCTGATCAGTAGTTATATTCGAAATAATTAAAGGTTGCACTCCTGTCATAACAGGCGATGAAAGTACCTCCTTCCAGTTTAACTGATCCGGTTTGTCATATACAGAACCAAAATACTCTGCAAAGGCACCTGCAATAGATAAACCGTCCCTAAGCCGCTTGTCATTCCACACAAAATCATTTCCGGTTACTGTCCCACTGCCTTTTCTGCATTTCACAAAATTCCAAAACTTTTTCGGGTCACTCACAAGAGAGCATTCGAGATTTGCTATGTACATTCCATATGCTTCTTTTATCAATTGCTTAACCTTACTCCTATAATATTTAAATTTTGCAAAATAATCATTATTCCCGGATTTATTCGATTTTGCCCTAAATTTATGTTTCAATTTTAAGTTATCAATAATTTCTTTTGTAAACCAAACCGGGTACTTAGGCTTAACTAGTGGTCTCTTTTGTGCGTATTTATCTAAAACTGAATAAATTAATTTATAAAATTCAGAAACAGCAGTATTCACGTCTTGACAATTAAAAACATTCTTCCAATCGCAATATTTAAGATCAGAATAAATACCATAAAAGTTGGTCTTAGTGAATGAATAAACAATCTCATTAGGCACCCCAGTATGACACCTACTTCGGCCTCCCGCAAAACAAACAATCAACACAGGATGGTGATTATCCACCCCCACCAAGGCGTCATCGTCACCCAACACGGATGCTCCCACAATATTACTTATTACCAAATCCAAAGTTCTGTTGTTGTGATTGATAACACCATTTAGCATAACAAATTTATTAAAATTTATAAAAAATGATAAATCTTTATAAATTCCCCCCTCCAAATGTAAGTCAAATGTGTTATTAGAAATACGAGGTAAATTAAATTCGCCCACAATGCAAATGTTTCTATCAATTAAATTACTATTATTAAAAAACAAATTAAAGAACAACTCGTAAGAAAAAAGAGGAGTCCTGGGTGGAAAATAAATATTGCAAAGAATAAACGTAAACCCAGCGTCATTTGATAGTTTGACCCAAGCAATATCCACATTATCAATAGATGGAAATGTAAGCAACTGGGACTTCCAAGAACCGGTCCTTATAGCAGT
>JAGFPH010004681.1:19349-29638 GCA_018207615.1 Philaenus spumarius
TTTTGGGGGGGTTTGGGGGTCAAAGTTATTAAATCACGATTTCTTCAAAACTACCGAATAGATTGGAATGAAATTTGGTATGTAGCTCCCTCTAGGGCCATAGGTGCTTACTAAGAAAGGGTTTAAAAAAAAATTCGAAATTTTAGGTTGGTTTGGGGATGAAAGTTATTAAATCACGATTTCTTCAAAACTACCGAACGGATTGGAATGAAATTTGGTATGTAGCTTCCTCTAGGGCCATAGATACTCACTAAGAAAGGGTATGAAAATTTCGAAATTTTAGGAGGGGTTTGGGGGGATCAAAGTTACTAAAATCATAATTTCAGATCTTTTATTATTATGACAATAGTGCTTTTATTATTTAAGATCTATATATATAAAGCCAAATACCACTCACTGACTGAACACTTAAAAGGAATACAATTACATTAAAAAGACTGAAAATACCAACCACCGCGGGCAACGCCGTACGGGTCAGCTAGTAAAATCATATAATCAAAAAGTTTCGGTTATTTGTTTGGACTTAAAAAACGAATGAATCAATAAACCAGGTAATTGGTTAAATGAGGGTGATTAAAGCCAAATAGACAGTAGGTCTTTTGTGTAAGCCCTTCTGATGCCATATTACGGCTGAATAGATTTAGGCGAAACTTTATAAAAAGTGAAACCACTTCATTTTGAAACTACTTTGGTTTTACCCCTTTTAATAGAAGTTTTAATTTTCTAATATAAAGATTTGACATCATGGAATTAATGCAAATTGTAATCCTATAATCCTGTTCCTTATCGTTTACAGATTTTGCAGCTGTTATTAGAAAAAAGGAGGGGAAACTCCGTTTCGTGATTTCATAAAACTACTTAATCATAACTTAAAAAGAAAAATGTAATTGTCATTGTAATAATGTTGTTTTCAATCAAACTTATTTCAAGCAAGAGTCTTTGCCTAACATACTATGGAGTACTTGAGTTAACAATATCAACTTGTATAAGGATGGCCTAATTACAAAGTAATTAAATATAATCTGTATGTTTATTTATTTCCCAAAACACAACAGAAGATCCGCACTCAGCAATGACTTTGTCTAGTGACTAATGTCGTGCCAATAACATGTGCATTGGGTAATGTTGAACATTACTAACAATTAATTGGCGTGAAAAAGCTAATTTCTGACCTGCCTAATGGCTCCAAGAAAACTCTCTGTTACCGTTTGATAACTCTTATTCGCACTCACCTGTCAACCGTGAAGTGCGCCTGACTGAGAAGAAATAATAGGAGTTACAATGAATGCTAAACAGGGTCATAATGACAGACCTAATCTTAAACAAACAAAAATTATTTTAATTTAATTTATTTATTTAGTTTAATGTATTATTATAACACACTGGAATAATATGTATTATTTAATATTATTATTAGCTGTTAGTGGAAATACCACTGAAAAATATCCTAAATGCCAGTAAACAGCTGATTATTGTAGCACCAATGAACCTTTCCTCCACCAGATGAGCTTTGCATTTTAAATGGTCAGTAGGACTCTTAAAACCATTTAGAGGCCTAAACCTTCTTTTTAATTATGTTTAAGTATCTTTATTTTTCTCCCAACTTTCAGGCTACACCATTTTAGTGTAATGTAAGGCTTAAAGTTTTCCCAGTTTCTTAACAGACATCGTTGGCTGTGGTTCGGATTCCACGTAAAACTGTAGGTCCCGTCTTCATTAGCCTTAAGTGCAAAACAGTAGGACGTTAAACACACAAAAAAAAAGAAAAAAAAAAAGTTTTCCTGTATTTTACTCATCAGTTCAAACATGTGGTTTAAAGTAAAGAGTTTAGATTTGTTCACATTGTATGTTAGCAAGTATTCATTTACGGAATGATTTTGTGACTGTTTTTAAATAATTTCTAGTTAGTAAAAGTAAAATAGAAGACATTTTTTTTATAAACATAGTTTCCTTAACCTTCAGGATTGTTATTTTAATCAACTAATTTAGGTTAATTAACGTCATCAAGTCGTATCCTAATGGACTTACGATTTCAATTTTACGCCATCCTCAGGTCTGGGGCATTATTCTTATAATTTAATTTCTTTGTAAACGTCAACAAGAAATCATGTTCAGCCTAAATAGTTATTAAATGTATAATTTTAAATTGATATTTTGTAATACAAACATAAAATGAATATGAATACTTGGAGTAGGGCGAGGAAAGGGACTATCTCCGTCTAATAATACATTTTTAGAAGTAACCTGTACTTTGTTTCGTGAAATTAAGTTTAGTAGATTTAGCTTGGCAACTGTGGATAGGATTGTAGTTATCAGATGGTTAGAGATGGGTTTGCAGGGATTCCAAATTAAAACAAATGAAATATTACGATGAAATGAAACAAAAACTATTCAGTAGAAAGTTGCACCAGGAGAAGTGCGTAAATTACTTAAATAAATACCAAACAATCATTGTAAGTTTAAGCAAAACCAATCTAAATGTACAATCTCCTTGATGATAATTGTTGAGGCCATTAAAGTGATAGGAGTATAGTGTAATTAAGCATTTGTTACCCCTTCACTAATTGTATATCGACTGGCCGCCATATATCTTGTTGCGTCTCAAACAATGGCCAATTTAGTTGTAAATGTAATAAATTACGAGTAATGGTGCATTTAATGGTACTAATTGTGTAAACTAATTCCATGAGAGTGAGTTGTGATGTCTGTATTAAAGTTTAATTTCACAATGGAAAGTAAGTTGTTTTTACATGCATACTAGCTGACCCGTACGGCGTTGCCCGTGGTGGTTGGTATTTTCAGTCTTTTTAATGTAATTGTATTCTTTTTAAGTGTTCAGTCATTGAGTGGTATTTGGCTTTTATATATATAGATCCTAAATAATAAAAGCACTATTGTCATAATAATAAAAGATCTGAAATTATGATTTTAGTAACTTTGATCCCCCCAAACCCCCCCTAAAATTTATAATTTTTTGAAACCCTTTCTTAGCGAGCGCATATGGCCCTAGTATTACGATACATACCAAATTTCATTCTCCGTTCGGTAGTTTTGAAGAAATCGTGATTTAATAACTTTGATCCCCCCAAACCCCCTAAAATTTCGAATTTTTTCAAACCCTTTCTTACTAAGCACCTATGGCCCTAGAGGAAGCTACATACCAAATTTCATTCCAATCCGTTCGGTAGTTTTTGAGAAATCGTGATGAGTGAGTCAGTGAGTGAGTGGTATTTCGCTTTTATATATTATAGATTACAGATCATGAGACTGGATAAAATTATGTAATGAATTAGTTTCGTATTATAAGTTGACGGAAAATTTCAACCGAAGGGTTTCTAATGAATTGAAGAGGTCTTTGTAGCAACAAGAAATTAATACAGTTTTTGCTGAGATTTTAACACATAGCTAGTAATTTTAAATATACATACTGTCGATTTCTGTAAACTGTGGTTAAACTAACCCCATGTGTTTTTTCGTTGGATTTCCGTTTTCGCCTCAGTCTTCAGATGGTTTCAGTTCTGCTTTTTGAATTTCACCTAAAACAACTGACGAAAACTGTAAAATCTGTTTACAATACCAGCTGTATTTCTGAAATATTCAAAAATAAATTTTCAATAATTTTTAATTAGATCGTTGTTGATTTTGGAATTTGAGACCTAAGATTTTTACCTTTCAAAATTACTTACCGACACATGTTATAATGTCATTTTATGTTTTCTTGAATTTACCAAAGCTGGAGGTTGTTTCGTAGTTTCTATAACTCTTTTTACACAAATCCATCTATCTATATAGCTTTGGCTCCGGATAAAAAAATGTGTAAATAATAAAGACTAAAGCATAACATTTCATAAATGACATTTTTAGAATATTAGAGGGAAGATGAATTAGTGACTAGTTGTGATTCATATTGATATTTTACAAACCTTACAGACAGCCTAACTATTCAATGGTTTCGTTCAAGATACAGTCTGGTTAACAAATGACAAATAGTTTTCCGATACGACCAAACAACGTATAGGTAAAATACATTTTAAATAACTCATACACAGTACTGTATTAAGTTTATAAATACCTTCTATTTGTCCGCCTAGTGATCCACTTACTGGTATTTATACTAGCGTGGTTTCGAATGTTTCAAGCATCCTTCCTATATCGAGGTCGTCTAAACATTAAAAGTTATTACAACATATAACAAATACTCACACAAACACGAACATTCCTGATCGTATTTCGCCCGGAATCGGAGCTTGGTTCCTGAACTTTGATTAGTCTCCAGGTATTCAAATCAGTCTTCAAGTTCTTACATTTCTTTTTATTCACGAAGAAACAAATTTGTAACCAAAAAGTCTTGTAAAGTTATTTCTGTTCTACTAGTAAACCCTGAAATACTAAGATTTAAGTATTAAATGTAAGAATGGCCAACACATTTATCGTACACAATTGTCTGCAATATTTACGAAAGGATATAGAAAAGATTATATCCGTACTTTTTCAAATACCTTTTTTCCACAAGAAAATAGTTACACATGGTATTGGGTTGGCGTTAGTCTCAGGCGGGGAAAATATGATAAATGTAGTCTTTCGGTAGGATGACACTTCATCACATTTCCATCTGGGTGTTTGAAAGTATTTTGATGATTGATGACTTTTGGGAGGTTGGATCTGCCGAACCACCGACTGTTAATTTGTCATGCACTTTCTGTGATTTGATTCACGTAGGTGTACATCAAATACTTATTTTTCAGTTCTATTGCCTCAAAACTGAACAACACTGAAATCGACATCCAGAGATATTTTGGCAAACATGTGGACAAAACTTGAATGTCGTTTATACAGCTGTAGTGATTTCAATTTTGAAAGTTTATGTAAAAAACATTTTCCTGTAACCAAGCAGCTCAGACAGTGGCGGCTGGTGAATTATTACCTTGGGGGTTCAAATCTACTTGGGAGGGGGCCCTGCAAATTTGTTTTTAGTACTAAACATAAGAATTTCTACTTTTAGGCCTGTTTTTACTAAAATTTGGTTGTTTTAAGACATCTCTGAAAAGCGTGCAATGAGATGAAATCGGGTTACAGTTTTCATGATAGATTGGAATATAGATATAAATTATAAATGGAAAATTGAGAACAATATTGTCTTACATAGAAGCCTATACTTTATTAATTAGTTTATTTAAGTTTTTAGTTCATAAAGTGACTCATAAATAATGAAGTGACACAAATACCTGTGTACTTTAATAGCACACTTTTCTTGAAGAGGTAAAGAAGAAAAGTTACCCTTAGCAAAGGTGTAACGCTGTTCATTCTAATAACAACACTGAACTGCAATAATATTATTTAATAATATGTCCACACTAACACAAACTTAATCCATGAACTTCATAGAATGCACAACTGACATAACCTATAAATCAAAGAAGTAAACAAACACCAACTACGTAAAGGAAAAAAATAGGCGTAAGGTTTTTTTTTTACAAAACACTGTTGCGAACTGCAGCTTCGGCTATCTTCGGAAGGAGTCGGGAGTCGCTGCATTTAGATTGCAGCGAAAAACAACGTTGAAACGACTATTCCCCCACCGTTCCCCTGTACCCCCTCGCCTAGGCCAGGAGGTTCGTTCTTTGAATTGAACCAAGCAGCTGAAAACGACGTAGGAGAGCTGCGCGTTGTTACTCTAAGTCGTATTTTAACAACTTTTCAATCTATATTGTTAGATTTATGAAAAAAGTACTAAATATTTATATTTGTTATAAAATATTATGTTATTAACGCAATTTGCTTGGGGGTTCACTGAACCAGTGAACCTATAGCACGAGCCGCCACTGAGCTCAGAATAAAAAGTTTTACTTTTGTATGACAATGTGTATATATACAGTGTGTAAATTAAGCATCGAAACAAATATGTATTTTTCAAACTAAAATAGGTACAGATATTTTGTTTGTGGCATTGACACTTAAAAAACGTTCCTGATTTTCTGACATAAAAAAAAAAAAATTTCAACCCCCTAAGGGGGTGGCGGGTAGGGGGTAACTTAAATTTTTAAATGGGAAGTATGGTCATGTGATACCTCATTTTAAAGGTCTATTTAAGACTAGGAAAGTGACATAAAGAAAATAAAAATTGGACCACCCAAAACAAAATGGCAGCCCTAAACGTGTTGAAATAAATTGACATAAAGTTGCTAATATCTCGAAAAGGAAGAGTTTTTAGAAAAAATTTCAAGAGACAAAAAATGTTTATTTCAAAGTACTTGACATACAAAATTGCTTCCAAATCGATTTCGTAAATTTTATTTTTACTCCTCCATCTTACAAAATTTTGTAAAAAATAAAATTTACGAAATCGATTTGGAAGCAATTTCGTACGTCAAGCACTTTGAAATAAACATTTTTTGTCTCTTGAAATTTTTTCTAAAAACTCTTCCTTTTCGAGATATTAGCAACTTTATGTCAATTTATTTCAACACGTTTAGGGCCGCCATTTTGTTTTGGGTGGTCCGAATTTTATTTTCTTTATGTAATTTTCCTAGTCTTAAATATACCTTTAAAATTAGGTATCACATGACCATACTTCCCATTTAAAAATTTAAGTTACCCCCTACCCGCCACCCCCTTAGGGGGTTGAATTTTTTTTTTATGTCAGAAAATCAGGAACGTTTGTTAAGAGTCAATGCCACAAACAAAATATTTGTACCTATTTTAGTTTGAGAAATAAATATTTGTTTCGATACTTAATTTACACACTGTATTATACACCTTTTTGTTTACTGACCTTCAATTGCTCAGACACGTCTGACCGTGGTTTCGGCATCACAGTGTCATTGTCAATATACTTTATTCTATTACTAATTACTATTTGAAGAACCTCATAGATATCACTTTTGAAAAAAACCATCAACAATTTATAACCTTTAAACTTATGTACTTTAATTTAAATCTTGTATTATTTATTTGTCTGTTACATTATAGTCGTTTACAATAACGCAAAGTATATTTAATCAATCTGTCAGAGATAATTGCTAACTGTAAATTGTATTTCCAAGGTTAGTAATACAAGACAAAATATGATGGAACCGATAATTGAATTCCTTAAATTACTGAACATGTACTGCAAAATTAAATTGTATTTTACTAAACGTTTTAGATAGTGATAAAAATGCTGATTTTTTCTAAACGAAGACGAATCTGTTACATATTATACAATAGAAACATTATGGACTATTTTTTTAAATTACCTATCTGAAAATCTAACACTTAAGATATGCAAATTCGTATAAACTAAATTTCGAGTTTGTAGGTGTTTTGGATTAGATGAAATAATGTTCCTTACTTTTGACACTGTTTTTCGCAATTTCAATGTTAGATATGGAACTTGCAAAAATCATTTTACTTATCACCCAATGATTTTTACCTACTTATATTGAGTTTTTACGTATTATTGGGTTCCGGAGGTTTTGCGACGAGTGATTCGGATTTCACAAAAATTACAGATACCATAGTGTGAATGAAAAACAAATTCACCAACATGTCAATCCATTATAGTAATTACTGTGAAGTATATGAATACCATCTTGAGGAATATTTTCTGGAATATAATATATTTAAAATTACATGTCTCATAATTCTAAGTAAGAAAGTGTTATATCCATACATAAAACATTTAAAACGATACGTCTCACGACTTATGCAATATTTATTATTTGGTTTACCGAAATAACTCCCCCTCCCCAAATGAATAGTACATCTGTCTGCTATATTATAATTTTTATACTTTTGAAATTATACACTCAACAAGTCTTGTGTCAGATAGACTGATAAACCCTAATGAGCGGTCAACAGAAACTGTTAATATTTTAGCGGTTAAAATAACATACAGTAAAAGTCCCTCCTAAACACGTGTTTAAAATTAATTATAAAGTTAACATCAATATAATACAAATATTATGTTGGTATTATTTTATATACGCTTGAAATTTGTAACAAACAACAATATTTGGCTTATCAAAAGCAAAAAAGAACACAATCCAAAGTTATTGCAAAGTTAAGTTACTAGCCTTTGTTAAATCAATTAAAAACTCAGCCTATTACTAAGCTCCGTCATTTTAAAATCAGTTACTAAATAATTATGATATGATTAGTTTAAATTCACATGTTTTTTTTTAATTTAATGTTTGGGATGGGGTATTTTTCTGAAATTCATACACACTTCGATTGATTCTGCATATTATTTTGTACGCTGTTTGAAAACCAAATGTTTGGCTTGGAACAATCAATAGCGTTCAAACTCATCACATCAAAACTTAACAGAGGAAAACAAAAACAAACGGTCAAGTAATCAGTTATTACTAAAGCACCTTCCATTTATCGGCCAGCAGTTTTAGACAGTAATCGTTAACTTGAAAAGTTTCAATAAGTGATTGCCTGACCTAGATATAACTACATGCTATTAACCCTTGTCATAAATGGAATTACTTCAGTTCTGCATTAAACGGCCATTTCCTGCAGCACATTAAGAAAAGTCATAGTTTTAAAGACGAAATTTTTCAGAAGTATTTATGCTATTTGGGATGACCTGTCATAACCACTTTCCTCGAATTTACTTTAGGAACTATTGAGTTGTAAAGGGGTTAGAACAACTTTGAAAGATCAAAATAAATTTAGAAGATATAAATCATTGAAATGATAAGACATTCTACTGTCTGTAACACTGTGTAGGCCTTCATTTAAATAATTAAAGTGAATTAAGTGTAATAGAGAAGATTCATTATTAATGCGTGTGTGGTTTTCACTAGATCAGCTTCAACATCTTTTCATTTGAAGGATCAAATCGAACCCTTGGCTCATAAGGATCATATAATCTTTTTTGGGAGCCTGATTCAACGACATCGTCTTTATTCCTGATTTCTTAGACGCCAAATATCAATATTAAACTGGCGTTTGAACTATTTATATCCGAATTGTGCTAAGAAGACATCTTTACTCAAATGATTGTAGATATAGACAAGGCAATTAGTACGATTTCGACCAGAATAAATAAACGTTTGCCTACAGCTCCGATTTGGATGCAGTTTTCTGCATCGTGTTCAGAAAAAATATCAGGAAAAAAGTCTACATATGACCATTTTCTGGAGAAATCCGAAATGTATTGGGGGTGCATAAAGTGCATAACTTTTTTTGAAACCTCTAAAAATGTAAGAAAAGCCGCAAAAATCGGTACTCAAGTAAACCAAAACGCAGAACTGGAGAGAAATTGAAAAGTATTCAAGATAACGGAACTTCATGAAAAGGTAAAATTATAGAATCATTGATATGTTTTCCTCCCTGCGTGTCTGCTATGAATCATCTACCGTTGAATCGGCCTGATTTGCTCAAAGCATAACCTTATTCTTAAAGCAGGTGATGGGTAACCTTGTGCTTTACCTAATAGTATTTAGTTACAAGCATATCATTCATTTTTATTAATCAGATTTAAACATTATTATAATTAATTGTTAAATGGATGATTTATTACATGCTCCAACATAAAACATGCTCCGTCTTTAAAATTAACCTTTAAATGATTATTATAAACTATATTTTTAACAAATATAATAGGTAATATAAAATAACACACTTACGATCTATTAAAAAAGTTATATATTAAATGTTATTACATTTTTATTTAATTCGTATAAACATAACTGGAATCAGGTTTAAAAAAAAAAAAAAATAGAAAATATATATAAATACAGTGATACATAAACAGTTCTATGACTAAACATATTTTTTTATCAAGTTTTTTTTAAATTAAAATAAAATTAAAAATTAATTTGAAGATAGAATACATTATTATTTGTTAATCTGATAATAATGTACTATAGTTTTCTTTCAGTTATGAAAGTAAATATAGGATTACTGTACTTAGTTTTCAATACTACTACTTATCTATATATATAAAAGCGAAATACCACTCACTCACTCACTCATCACGATTTCTCAAAAACTACCGAACGGATTGAAATGAAATTTTGTATGTAGCTTCCTCTAGGGCCATAGGTGCTCACTAAGAAAGGGTTTGAAAAAATTAGAAATTTTAGGGAGGGGGTTTTGGGGGATCAAAGTTATTAAATCACGATTTCTTCAAAACTACCGAACGGATTGGAATGAAATTTGGTATGTAGCTTTCTCTAGGACCATAAGTGTTCACCAAAAAAGGGTTTTAAAAAATTGGAAATTTTAGGGGGGTTTGGGGAATAAAAATTACTAAATCACAATTTCTCCAAAATTACCGAAAAGATTGGAATGAAATT
>JAGFPH010004681.1:44811-56851 GCA_018207615.1 Philaenus spumarius
TATTTATTAGATTTATCATGAATAACAATATGTTTAGTGAAAAATTAAACCGTATTTTTTAGCTACTTAGTTAACGAAAGAGTAAAAAATACTATCAGACCTGTTATATCGAAGTTTTTCTGCAAAAGTTGGTTCTCAAAACTAATAGTTCTTGCCAGTTTGGATTCAATTGATAAAACTCCAAGGTCAGACAACCTTTGATGTCCCTCCCATTGTTGACACTTTTTTATTTTAATACAAACACTAAAAGATCTTTCTGCCTGGGCCGCAGAAAGAGGCAGAAACAAAATATTCACAAATCTACTCAAACATTGCGAAATAAGTTTATAATTTTCAAACGCATTAACTTAAAAAACAAAAACGTAGCACATTTTGCTTTTTGGTACACGGAAACTTATGTGCTCACACTAGTTAAATTGGTAGGCCTAAGATTATTTCATAGCAATAAAATCACCGAGCTAAACTGACGACCTAACTTAACCTCTCTTCATTTACAAAAGTTATAGTTTACTAAAGTTTTTCTTATAATAAAGTAAAATTCCACATTATCGTCAATATTTCAGAACTAGAACTTGGATTAAACTAAACGTATTAGTCTATTAGTCGTGTCAACACTCATTAATCAACTTCGCAACATGTAAATAAACAAAACCATTTGCTCCTGCTGCAGTACAGCTGTATATATTATTTATAAATATTGTACAAAACTTTTAAATTTTTTAGTGCTGTCTATAAGCATCAATTTTATATTTTTCAAAAAACATTTTTTTGACTTTGGAAATGACAGGGTCATAACATTTTTTTTATTATAATGAAAATAGTACCACCTTAGAGCACAAACTAAATAAATTTCACTCGTTTAAGAAATTTTGTAATTAATAATAAAGGAAAAAAATTGTTTAATATGCGCTATGAAAAATCTGGAAATGTAAGAGCTGAAAACATGCAACTCAGTACACACGAGGCAATAGTCAATAATATTTTGTATAGCATGCTATTTCTTGAGAAAATATTATAGCTAATACTAGTCAGGTATCTATTCTTACGTTATCTTAATTAATCTATTCTAACGTTATCTTAATTAAAATCTATTCTAACTTAGGTATTCTAACGTTATTTAATTAATAAATTGTAATGTAATTTAAGATGTAGTAATAAGTTTAATTAACATGTAATTATGAAAGTCCACAAATAGTATCAGTGACACAGTAAGCCATGCGCCGGGCTCCGGCCGTAAAAAACAGAATAGGTAGTAGTGTATTCAGCAGTCAAATCCCCCACCCCGCCACACATAACATACCTCCTTCCTTCCACACTCACATCCCTACCTGTGAGACCCGCTTCTTCACATCATATTTCCATCCATGAGAAATTTAAACTTGTTCAATTGACATGTGGTCGACTGAGCGATGTGTTTAAGACAAGGGCCAAGGTCGGCAATTTAAAGTTTATAAATAACCATAATTTCAGTCTTTGTTCAGAATATGTTGTAATACCAGCAGAGAGATGTGTAGAGATAACGCCTTAAAATAACCAGCACATGTCGAAGTTGGCACAGTCAAAAACAAACAGCATTTTATATACAGCATGATTATGAATGAACAAACGTTTGATGTCTGAAAGAAAGGATAGAGCAGGGCTTGAATCATTCATCATTTCACATATATGTTTCAAAAACTTCCTTGTACCGTGCAAAGGTAGATTGTTTAGTTTTGAGGGTGTTTCCGTGCACGTAGTCTGCAAAGGATAATTCTCTATTGTGATATTGATGTTTATAATATGAACATAGATATCTGATGTTTAGTGTAATTTGTAGAAATGAACTATTGCATAATTCATACATAATATTGGTAAAGTCAGTAATAGATCATAAATTATTGGTAAACTGTAGTAAAGTGTTATTTAATTTTTGGTGGGTTGTTGTACAGTTATGTTAGTTTTGCTTTTCTATATACATTTGTATTGACTTATCAAACTAATAAAACATAAAGTACCGTACATAGAATCAAAAATACATAACAAACAAGAAGTTCACACGATCAACTTCCTAGTATGACATAAATTAATATTATTTATGATAGTAACAATAATAATATTGTGAATCTGTAGACCTAATTACGACTAGTATAAATGTTTGAACTGGGCCTAGACTTTCATAAAGTATTTTTACAATTTGAATTAATGTAGGCCTAGGATACACAAAAACAACAATTAATCTTTACATGAACAATTATTAGCGAATTTCCATAGAAAAGATGAGCCATTGCAGTGACCCTTATGGTGAGACCTAAGGTTGGGTGTAGTAAATGAGCACCGATCATGGTCACCAGAACACGTTCGCACACTAACAGCCGCATTTTAAGGGGGTACTCCACCTTAATATTGATAAAAATTACAATTACAAATTTTTTTTTCACCTAGTTTTGTTCCCTGAACAATTTGATATATAATAAGTATAGATAATATGCCTATAATTAGTTTATTTTATTTAAAAACTAAACGCTTAAACATATTTCAGGCATACAGATGTATAATGTATATTCTCCAAATAACTTAGTCTTTTTCTAGGACGTTTTCCAAAAGTTTTGATTTCACACGTTTTCATTTACTGTGGCAGACATAACTGAAGATGTATTTGAGATAGCCTCAAATTTTTTTTATTTTGAAGAGGACATTTCCTTGTACAACCTGTAGTATTTATATACATTAGTTCCTATAATATAGATTTTAAGAAATGATTAAAACAAATTTTACTAAAATTTTTTATAAAAAAATTACATAACACATTTTTTACAGAAATATTTTTTATAATTTAATATCCATACTACCACCTACAACAATATTTTGTGCCACCTAGAGTGAAAATTGGAAAACGTACTGGGCAAAAAGGTGGTACATATCAATTCCCTAATAATTTCAAGCACTTATCTGCACTTACCTTCAACACAAATATAACCTGTCTGAAAGCTTGGTTTATCATTTACAAATAAGTCTAACTCAATGTTTAATTATAACAGTTTTATTTTAATGTTTCAAAAATAAAGTATTCAAAAAGGACAAGCCCTTAATATAATAAAAACGACGAAAAATTTACATGCCCTTAAAAAGAAATACAATGTTTATTTAGTACACCCTCCCAAAAAATTAAACTAATAGATAAAACCCACCCCTTTTTCTTATTTAGAATTTAATGTACAGAAACTTACATAATATATACATTTCACACAAAATACAGTTGTTGGCACAGTGGTGTCCACTTGAACACAATTAATCTATTAACTTAAATATAACAATAGTCACACCAACCTACGTTTTAAAGTTTAACTGGCCATTCGTAATTTGTAATTTATATAAAGGAAAAAATGAAGTTAATGAAGTAAATTTGTTAAATTTGGAAGAGGTTCGTGATATCACTTGTTATTCAGAAACATAATCCTTTGAGGATTGAAATTTCTGAATTGGCTAGCTGCTCCACCCTTTTATTAAATTAACTAGAAGAGACCCCTACGTGCTTCGCACGCCAACCCCCAATGGAACCTTCTAAAAACATACGTTATGTTTTATTTATAATAAAGTTGTAGTATTAATAATAACCTCAGCACTAAGATGGTAAATAATGTTAAATGTTCAAACCAAATTATTTCTTATATTTTATAACAGCAGTTAATAATAGTTAAAAGAACCAGCAAGGATCAGGTCTACACTTTAAAACCCTAACCTAAAAGCTAGAAATACAAAAATAATTGCTTCAAATTTTGAAATCAGCTGTTAATGGAAATATTGAAGCAAACATCTATGTTATCTGTTATTTTATTCAATTGGTTGCTATGGTAATAAATGTAAATACATGTGTTGGTTTATCATTCCAGGCCTAACCTAAGATTTTTTCCGACTAAATTTACAAATATTAAAATAAAAAAAGGTTTTTACCGAAATGAATTATATCCTATGTTACTCAGGGATAGTGTAGCTTTTTATTAGTAATACTATTTTTTCAATCGGTTCAGCAGCGCCAGAGATTACCCCCTACATACAAACAAACAAACAAACTAACAAACAAACAAACAAACAAACAAACAAATTTTACCTCTTTATAATATTAGTACAGACAGATTCAGCCTTGTTCTTAATTTATTTAGCCTAAAAGGAAACAACATATATATATATATCAAACTGCCAAACACTTCCTGCAGAAAGTGTTGGTTAATAAATCAATTTAACTGGTGTAAGAATATGCGTAGATAAAATGGTGAAAATTTCTGTAAAATAGTTCACGAAGCGGAGTAACCGTTGATTAAATTGTCTATTGTTTTTTTATTTCTTTCGATGGTTCAACACATATGCAGATTGAAGTTGTGGATGGCTGTTTAATTTATCTGAAGTGAAATACCTGCATTTTAGAAGCTTATCTACTTGTAACCTGACTATTGGGACCAGACTGTGTGTAGGCCCATATTGCATTCAAAGTAGAGATGTAGGTTAGTCAAACTTGCATGGTTGATAGCTTGATGCTAGGATACCAAGATACCAGAATACCAGTATACGAGGATACTGGGACCCAGATAAATCTGTCAGAAAAACATCTGTTTTAGTTAAAGTTCATCTTAATTGCAATTAGCAAGGTAAATCATAAATCAACAAGTTCAGACATATTTTGGAGACTACAAGTTTCCACCATTATACTTGCAGGATATTATTCTGCACATTTTGTTTTTTTATACAAATCGATTATAACGTAATATCATAAAAGTACCTGGTTGAAACCCACGAGAGAAGCAAACCAGTCCATAAGCAAAGCGTGTTTTTCCGCTTCGCGTGGAACGAAGCAGCGCGCGTGAGTCAAAGCTGGAGGCATAGGTGCAAACGAATTCTACTAATACATTTTGTACACGCTGGCAGTGCCTTCGTGATTAGACCAATTTCCCAAATTGTTAGTTGAAATCATAAAACATATAAATTTAATTTTGTAACATCGCTATACTTACGTCAGCGGTTCAGCTGCATGATCAAATTGATCATAATCTGGACCTGTAAGAGCGGCAAAACATTATTATAAATGCAAGAAGTATTTTATAATTTGAAATAAAGAAAACCTACATAAAACAAATAATATTTATTACCTTAATAATTGTGTATTTTCAAACTGAACTTAAAACATAAATATGTGAAAATTAGTTTTTAACTTCCCGCTAAGAAAATTGAAAATTTTCTAAAATCGGGAAGTTATTGGTTTCACCCCGTTTTTCGAAAATCGAGTATTTATCAGATCTCGACGTTTTGAGGTCCTAGGAATCTTCTCTGACCACTCCCGAGAGGGTGTCACCCTGTCTGTGGGTGTGCGTGTGTGTGTGTATGTAAGTATGTGACCCGCTTATAACTTTTGAACGGCTTAACCGATTGGATCCTACCAAACGGCGTTCTAAAGAGTTCCATCAAACTTAGATTTCCTGAAAATTTCAACTATTTCGGACCGGTAGGTTCTGAGAAATTTCGAAAAAACTAAGAAATAAATTTTTTTCAAATCAGGTTTTTTTGGAATAACTTTTAAACGGCTTTACCGATCAATTCCAAAATCTAATCAGCTTTTAACCTTGAAAAGCGACGTCGATCGCTACCAGTCCGGTCAAAATCGGTTAATTCGTTCGTGAGATATCGTGAACGAAAGAAAATAAAAAAAAGTGTTTTTTCTCAATTTCTCCGAAATTCTTCATCAGAAAAATTTTTGTTGTCGATTCTTTCAATGGACTCAAAAATCTGCATCGATTGCCGCAAATCGCATAAAAATCGGTTGATTCATTCGGGATATATCGTGAACGAAAGAAAATACAAAAAAGTGTTTTTCCTCAATTTCTCCGAAACTTTTCATCTGAAAAATTTTTGTTGTTGGTTCTTTCAATGGACTTAAAAAACTGCATCGATTGCCGCAAATCGTATAAAAATCGGTTGATTAATTCGAAAGTTATGGCAGTTCAAAATTTCCAAAAACAGTGTTTGTTGTAGTTAAACTTAGCGGGAAGTTACATGGATGGCCTTTAGGGTCAACCGTTTTCCAAATTTTTTTTATTCAATAAGTAACTGGTCTATACTGGGAAGTTAACAAACTGGCAAGAAAAATAAATAATTGACAGTCTTAACTTGTAAGCTTTTACTAGGTTAAGTAAGATATATGCTTTCCATTAAATACTGAAGACTGGTATTGTTTTACATGAATCGTGCTTTTGCTGACTTTGTTTAGATACAATTAAATGATTACATGCACGTATTGGCATATCTATGTTTTATTGGAAATGACAATTTTATAAAAGCGATAGTTGCCACCACGAACTTCCTAGACAATGTTTTGTGGGATTGCCAACTCATTTCACAAAATCGGGTAGTATTTATTTCCTTATTTTGAACCCTCATTTCCCCTAAAGCCTTTAGGGCAAACTTGATTTTTCTAGGTGATATGTCAATACACTAGATTCCACGTTCACCGTGCAGTACAGAGCGCCCATAAGCCATGTTATCCATACGACAGTCTCAGCGATAGTAGCCAACTAAAAAACATCAATTCCTATGCAACGCTCGGTCAGTAGATGCAACCCGCATGACAATAAATATGATGTTCCCTAAAGTGGTAGTAGCATGTCTATTCTCCTGTACTGCACTTTTAACGTAGAATCGAGTGTAGTAGAGGAGAGGAATATTTCCCGAAAGTCTCAACTACTCCGCTAGGAAATTCTCCCTGCTTCTCCCCAAAGATGAAAAACGCAGACATTAAAAATATATCTCATACCCCCAGCCTGGCTGCAGAAAAATACCAGAACTACACAATTACTGAAACTGTTTTTGTCCGTAAATACTAATCCAATAATATAATCCTTATATCTTTGAGTACATGGAAAGGAGTGCAACAAATTTTAGAGCAAGTTATTTGTCATTCATTTTGTTCAAATAATACATAGGTGAAACTGAAAGTCTCAATTAAATTTTTTTTCCGAATAATTTCTAAAATTACGGCAAGAGTTTATCGTAAAAAGATATACCATGAACTAATCGTTCGAACATACTAAGTTGAACTCGATCCGACAATTATATTGGTTAAAGAGATGTAAGACGTTTAGTTAAGGCCTTCGTTTTCCAGCTGGGGTAGGAAGCACCAGAGGAAGGAGTAGGGGCTTTAGGGGAATCCTCCTCTAATATTGGTATACATCTTCAGAAAAAATCAGCTTATATGTTCGCAATTTTTTGATTATATAATCTTTATATATACAATTCTTCTGTACTTGGTAGGTCACTGAACTCCTCCTAAACTGTTGGACCAATTTTGTTGAAATTTTTGTGTGTTTGAGTTTACACGAACACATGGATGGTTTAGATTCACAATTGGAAGGGGTTGAAATGGAGTTGCTACCTCTATACAATAAACAAAAATTAAATTAACTTCCTATCTTATCTTCTAAAGCGAGAGATAATTGTCTGTCTGCTAAATGGATCTGGAATCTCCGTCTAAGGATTTTTAATTTTTTGATTTTATATGGGGCTTTTGGCCACGAGAAATCGATTGGAAATGGTCACCAGTCTGGGAAAATTCGTTTTCTACGTCTTTTTATTAAATTAAAAAGTGAAATTTGTCCATTTTAAACAATACAAAGCACAGCTGATGCAAATGTTTTCAATGTCATTACAATAATCATCTGTTTTCTTTTAAACGAAGCACAGCTGATGCAAATGTTTTCAATGCCATTACAATAATCATCTGTTTTCTTTTAAACTGTATTTTATTAGAGGTCAGCCTAATGTTGTATCTATTTATAGTTACCATGGCAACGAATACTTCTGCTAAATAAACATACCCTTTATTTAGTTGTTTAATGTTATAGGCCTAACCTAAACGATGTTCACGGAAATTTGCAATAATAGTTATTGACGTGAGCTAACTAGGCCCTAGGTCTAAATCGATATTGAAATATTAAACTTTAATTTAGGCCTTACTTATTTCTGAGGCATAGCGTTGAGATTATGGTTAATCCTTTAAACTGTATTTTTATTACAGGTAAGCCTAATGTTGTATATACCCTTTATTTAGTTGTTTAATGTTATAGGCCTAACCTCAAAACTCAATAATCCAATATTTATTATTGAAATCATAGCCCTGTTATAATCGAGCTTTAGCTCGGTCTCCTGGTACTAAGCTATAAAGCTAAAATTATGTAATATGTGATATTATTTTTAAGAGATATAGAAAACTATTTGCAATTTGATGAAATAGTATAACTACACTTAAAATTAAATAATAATTCATATTTATATATTCTCAAAAATACTTAACTAATTTTACTAAAATTTTACAATTTACACATATTAGTACCAGGATTTTTTTAGAGAATATCGTCACTACAAACAAAAATATTTAAAGGAAAGTACTTGCCCTTATACAATAAAAATAAATTGCACTACATTTTTGCAAACTATAAATCTAATATTATTTAATATTATTATTAATTGATATAAAAAATAAACGGTACCAGATAAATGCCACATACTTTCTCCCAGTTGAAACTTTATACCCTCCCAAGAGTAGCATAGGAGGTGGTTATTTAGAATTGCAAAAGTAGGAAAATGTTACCATGGAAAATATTAGATGCATGTAACACACATGCATATTATATTATTATTATTATTTAAACTATTCGATCGATTTTGAACAAATTTGCACCAAACATGTCAATTAGGCATGTATAGATGTACGAAAAAAGGTTTTGAAAATATTTGAACAACTACCCCCTTTTTGACCAAAACCCTCAAAAATCAGTTATTATTATTATTATTACCTAAAGGAGAATTTTTAGAAAGATACGGTTTTTTGCATATGATAGGGTACATTATATAAGGGCTACAAATAAGCCAAATTTTATCAAAATCGTTCGAGCCGTTTTTGAGACATTTAGATTTTTCTCGTTTTTTGGCCATTTTTGGGGGGTAAACCCCCTTAAAAGTACAAAATTTGACGAAATGAAAAAAAAAACGGCTGGAGATATTTCAGAACTACACCTACATACCAAATTTCATCAAAATCGGACCGTTGGTGTGGTCTCCAGTTATGTACACATCCTAACAGACACACACACATACACCCCCCCACACACGGACAGACATCACAAACAAAAAACACTTTTTTGGGTTCAGGGCGCACCAACCCAGATAATTCCACTAATCATTTTTTAAGGGTTCAGGGAGCACCAAAACAGATAATTCCACTAAAAATTCAAATTCGAAAATTTTGACGAAAACAATACTTTATCCATATACTACGTATAGGGTGGAGAAAGTAAAAACATGCAATCGATTACTTAAGTCAAAAGAATGAAATGGGAAATCAACTCTTAAGGGGCTCCGGAGCGCCCTATCTCGGCAATGTTAAAAATACAATATTTAAGGAACTTTTTCTCAGAAACTACTCAATCAAAATTAGTAAAAATTTTTCAGTGTGTTAGTACTACTTAAATACAAAATTTAACTTGAGGGTTTTGCAATACAAGCATCTGAATACATTTTGTCATTATTTTTTTAAAATAATAGAATTTTGACCACTTTTTGCCGTATTTCTTAGTCATAACTTAGAAATGAGCACATATGTTACAAAATGCTCTCGTTAAAACCTGTAGTATACTCCATTAAACAACCCCTGAAAATGTCAGATAAATATGTTAGATAGATTTTGATAAAATGTTCCTTTTGTGAATAAAATATATGTTTTCCGGAAAACATGTTTCAAGTTTTACTTACATATTTAATACATACCAGCCCCATATGCAGGGTTGTCATCATCTGAATATCATCAAAGACTGTATAATCACTAATCAGGTTTATCACTACATAAAAAGCTAAATATCCCTACCAAAATGAAAATTCTCACCATAGGCGGCAATTTTAATTATTTTCAAATTGGATATATCATATCAAATTATTAAGAATATGATACGAAATTTGTCTTATTTTGATGTGTCATATGAACCAAAAAACGTATTTTTCCCACTTAGAGTTGAGATATAATAATAAATTTAGGCTTGTTTTAAAGCCAAATAATAGGGCAATAATAAGCAATAAAAAACAAAAAAATGAAAAAACATAAAATTTTAGGTGCTCCGGAGCCCCTTAAAATTAAATGAAGCAGTAATTGAGCATTGCTAGGTCCACTAGTATATTTATACAAATATAAATTGGCATTTGTTGTGCGGCACTTGTAAAACTTAACAAATATACGGTACCAGGAACTGGCACATACTTTCTCACAAACATTTTAAATGATTAAGATTCACTTTTACTTCATAATTGTAGGTGGAGTAGGAGAGGTGATTTATTAAAGTAGGAGATTAACTAATAAATATTATTATTATTATCTAGAAAGAAAACTATTCGATCAATTTCGAACAAATTTGCACCAAACACGTCAATTAGGCCTGTATAGATACGCGAAAAAGAGTTTGAACATTTTTGAAAAACAACTCCCTTTATGGCCAAAAAACCCTCAAAAATCAGTTATTGTTATTATTATTAGCTAAACGAGAATTTTTTGAAAGATGCGGTTTTTTGCATATGGTAGGGTACATTAAAGGCTACAAATAAGCCAAATTTTATCGAAATTGTTACAGCCGTTTAATATGAAAAAATTATAACTGATTTTTTGGGGGGTTTTTTTGCCAAAAAGGAGGTTGTTTTTCAAAATTTTTCAAAACCATTTTTCGTGCATCTATACAGGCCTACTTGACATGTCTGGTGCAAATTTGTTTGAAATCGATCGAATAGTTTTCTCTCTAGCTTTGTATACATACAGACAGACATTTTGTAAAAACTACTTTTTTGGACTCAGGGGGTCCCAAAACGGATATTTCCACAAACATCTCAACATCGATTTTTTTGCTATCACTATAATTTTTCTATACTACAGTATAGTGAGAAAGTGAAATTAATGCATGCACCAAATGTGAACCTAATATCTTCTACTTAGCTATGTTTTTTCCATATAAACTTATAAAACGTCAGATATAAGTCATGGGAAACTATATGATTATTCTGTATTTTTCAAATAGTATTGGCTCAAACAGTCTTTGGATACCTTCGTTATACTGTTTTTTCTAACAGTGGCATTTAATTAAAACACACTTTCGCACTGCTAGCTGCTCTGAATCCAATAGTGTTCTATTAACAAAATCGTTAACCCCGCGTGTAAATAGTACAAAAATATCTGAATGGATTATGCGCATTGTGACGGTAGAATGGAAGGCTTGTTTATGGTGGGCCATATGTACCTTGTAACACATTCCTAGCAGGGTGAATGCATTGGCTCTAGTCCAATAAAAACAATGCACATTGCTCTAAATATTTACGCTTTCTATTTTAAACTTAAAAGTGCATCCGTTGAAATATTTTAATTCGAGTTGAAATACGAACACAAAGTTTGTTTCACGGTTTAGTCGGGAATAATGGAGCTTGGGTTAGTAACTGACATCGGCGAATTTGCAAATTTACGTGAGGATACCCGTGATAAAGTTTAAAATACAGCTTTACTTTTGAGAATAAAACACTAGTAATGTTTATTTACAAAGATTTTATACAAACATTACATGTTTAATCGGTCTGTAGTTGGAATTAAACATAAACACTGCTTTTTAGTATTACATCTGAAGGATATAGCCCTCTAATTTTATCACAAAATTATAAATAAAAAAACAATTTTAATTGTAAAAAACTAATCTGGGAAACAAATTTGATTGCAAGTTGTGGTTAGCTAAATTCCTAAGTAATTATTTTGTTCTTGAATTAGTACATGAAGCGTATTGATCCCCTTAAACTCTGTTATTTTGCCCACAAATTTAGCTTGTCACAGACTTTTGCCATATGAGAACAAAATAGAAATTAACACTGAACCTTGAGGAACTGCACGATCACCCCATCCTTTTTGCTAATAAAATATCATATTTAGACTTTCTGTATTATTTGATTTATATTACGAACAAAATAGCACCAAACACTGAATGTTGAGGAACTCCACGAT
>JAGFPH010004681.1:68172-80716 GCA_018207615.1 Philaenus spumarius
ATCACCTAGGTGAAACATATGTTAGTAGCCTTAGCCTTCCAGTAGGTGATAGTAATTTAAATTTGCAGCGGCAAACGTGGTTTGCGTTGTAAATTTTGGCGCCCAACTAGTTGGCTCGATTTAACCTACGGTTAAAATAACCAGAAGTTAAATTAAGTCAAGGACCGACGTAACAATTATTTGTGCTTTAATTGTATTTGTTAGGATAAGGATATTTTGTGTAGTGTGTAAAATACGGCTGCTATTATCAATACTGTGTCAAAAGTTTCCCGGGTTCGTTAGTCGTCTGTGTATAGGGTGGGAGTAGTTATAATTATTGTTAAAAATATTTTGTTGTGGTAAAATCGTGTTTAGAAAGGGTGATTGTATAGGAAAGTTTAAAATAAAAAATTATTGAGTGGTTTTAAGACGCGACACGACATAGTAACAATAATATAACGAGTTTAAGTAAAATAAGAAAGCGAGTTAATTAAATAAAATAAAATGGCCAGCAAAGAGTTAAAGGATTTTATGGACATGTATAAAAAAGATAAGGAAGAAGAAAAGAAACGTATGGAAGAGGACCGGAAACGTATGGAGAAAAAAGAAAATGAAGAAATTCAACGGCGAGTGGAGGAAGCAAGGCTTAAAGAAATGGAGAAGAAAGAAAAAGAAGAGGCTCGAGAGCGTAAAGAGGAACGAAGGAGGCTGAAGGACGAAAAGATCCGTGAAGAAAAAGCAACAAGAGAAAAGGAACAACGGGAGCTGTACCAACTAGTTTCTGGAAAAATTGGAGAGATTGGAGCCAAAATAGAAGAGGAGACCGAGAGGTGCGTCCTGCAGCATTCAAGGTTGGAGAATAGAGTGGACCAGATGGATGAAAAAATCAAGTACTTAGAAGAATCCACGAGCTCAATAAAGGAAACAACAGATGCAAATTTTAAGAAGATAGAGAAAAGGTGTGAAAGGGTTGAGAAAAAATTAGGGGAAGTAGGTAGTCAGTCAATGGGGACGCGTAACCTAGGTATAATGGTGCCTAGATATGATAGTGATGCAAGGAAGCTGGAATATTATGGCAATGCGCAGGAACGGCCAAAACAGTTTTTAAGGGAATTAGAAAGTTTAATTGACGAAATTAATCCGTTTATGGGTGATAGTGAGAAGCTTAAACTAGTGGAAATGCATTTAAAATCAAGTGCACGAGAGTGGTTTCAAGTAATCAGAATGGAGGATATGAGATACGGAGAGTTGAGGGAAAGGTTTTTACAAAACTATTGGTCGCTGCAAAAGCAGAAAATCGAGCGAAATAGGATAGAAAATGGTAGATATTATGAAAATAGTACGTTAAGCCGAAAAGACTATTTCTGCCGTATGATAAATAAGGCATCCGATTTTGACCCAAAATATCCTGAAGCTTTCTTAGTGTTTACGATTATGCAACACTTTGATGATCATATAAGGTTGGCGAGCATGGGTAAGCCCAGTGAGAACATTCAAGAGGCAATTAATTTCCTTAATAACATTGATATGATGGAAGAGGCGAGACGCGGTGCAAGGACACCGAATACGCGATTTAATCAAGCGCCAAATCAATCATATCAACAAAGGCCTAGCCCACAACCCAATCAGAACCCACCTGTCCAGCGATCCTTCCACCAAAACCCAAATAATAACAAACGCCCGAATCCGAATCGACCTAATCCGGCTAGACCTAATCCAAATCCAGCGCCTGCAAAAAACGCGTAGATAAGGCCCTGCAAAAGGATCAACGAAATCGGAATGATGGGGCTGCGGAAAAATGTAATCGAGAATTTAATGTACATAAAATAAGTAAAGTAAAATGTAATGAAGCCAAATTAACCCAAAATCAAACTAGACCGGCGAATAAAACAATAGAGAGGTGTGAAGATGCGTTAAGTGTGAAGAAAGCAATAGGTAGCTTACACTACAATATTAGAGACGATTTGTTGAACGATACGGACGAGCGAGTTATAGCCGAAAGCTTAATCGATGAAATTCCCACTATTTTGATAGAAATAGAAAACAACGTAGCGATATTGGAATTGGACACTGGATCAGAAATTTCTGTAATTCAGCAGGATTATGTAGAGCAATTAAAAGCAGAATTTGTTAATATGTTGGAGCTGCCAGTTTCAAATTTAGAGTTGGTGACCGCGTTGAAAGGGAAAGTCCAAAAAATTAATAAACAAATAATGATTAGGGTTAAATTTGGAACGGAATTTATAGACGCAAAGTTTCTAGTTGCTAAAGGGTTAAAATCCCGAATTATTTGTGGATGCGATATGTTATATAGTATTCAGGCCAAAATAAATATGCAAAACAAATTTGTACAAGTTTATTAATAAACAAATAATAATAATAAAACAATAGAAATACCATTTATTGAAAAACAGGTTGCCATAAGCAAAATAAAGGGCAAATGTTTAAATATAGCGTCAAGATATGCGGCGAATATTAAAGGTACAGGAAGGCCTAAACAAATGGGGGCGTTGACTAAAGCAGCAATGCCTAATAAAATTAAAGTAGAAGTTTCGTCAAGTACAGGAAGTACGAACGAAGTGGTGTTGGAAAATTCGCAAGTAATTAACAACATAATGGCAGGAAACGGAAATGAAGACGAACAAAAGGATGCGACAGCGGTACCAGATAACGGAGAAAAGGTTAAAAGGGAAGAAGGGTTGGAGAAAAGCGCGACAAAAGGGTTGCGACTTCAACGGGGTTCCAACAGGAACTATTGTAAACAAATAGTCTCGAAATGGTTATCCAAGGAAGCCAGAGATGAAAGTAATCGTCGAATTTATATAAATAAAAAATTAAGTAGTAAGGAATATGTAGGTACAAGTAGGCCTAATATTCAAATGAGTAACCGATCTCCGATGGAACAAGCTAGAAGTTGTAGGCCTAATAAGAATATTGTAACGTATAATAATTCTTTTTCACAACACTGCACTAAACACTTTGTTGACAATAATAATAATAATAAAACACAAGCACTTTGTAATAATAATAATTTGATTAGCGGAGAAATCAATGAGATTAAAAACTTTGGTAGTAATATGAAACGATACACTGCTGGTAAAGTTAAGTTTAAAACTAGTTATTCTAAAAGCATAATAAGCAAGAGAAACTTTCACCGAAAACACGGTCGACGAAAGAAGGGAGACGTAGGCCTAACAGAACAATCAACTGGACTTGGGACGGATAGGCAAACAATAGAAAGGCAGGGTCGACGCAGACAGCCGGGCTACCAATGCAAAGCAATTACGTTAAATAATGTATATAGGCACCATTTTAACCCAAGGTCAGGAAGTTGTGTTGCAGGAATTAATAAATAAATACCAGGATGTGTTTTCTGAATTACCGGACCGTATAGGATAGCCAAAAGATTAGGAAATAAAACATATATGTTAGTAGACCCAGTAACGGGAATTGTAAGGGGCAAATATGATATAAGAGATATAAAGCGTTATGAACGATAAGTATAATGTTATTTCAAACTAAAATGATTAGGCCTATACCCGGCCAATGTCAAGGTTTTGTAATATAATTTGTAAATAGAAAAGGGAAAGAGAACTCGGTCAGCTGGCTGAATTGAGTAGGTCAGGTTGAACTGAGAGCGTAAATAATAAACAAAGTGTAGGAGAGGGAGTCAAGGTCGAACAGCTGATGAAGGAACCGTAGGTCGGCTTGGATAACGGAAACAATTATCTCGGCGAGACAAAATATTGACATTAGTGGTGAGGGTGTGAAGGAAGTGAATTAAACGTTTGGAGGGGAGTAGCCTAAATGAAATGTAAATAAATATGTGTTTGTTGTTGTAAATAATATTGTCATACGTAATAGGAATTTGTTAGTGGAAACACAGGGTGTTTAAGAAGTACAAGATTTGAAAAGTAGGAGGGGGAGGAAGGTTTTAAAAATGTTGTTATGAGTAAATGATATGCAAAGTAATGAAACATAGTCAAAAAACTTCTCAATAATAGAATGATGTAATGTAAATAATTTAAAATTAAAGTTAGCGTGTATAGGAAACGCGGGAGATATTTGACCAGTGTGATATTGGTAGTTAGTATTAAAATGTAGGTTTAGTACTAGCCCAGTATCATATTGTTTTGTTATTGAGTATCAGGCAAAGTAAATTGTGTCTCATATAAACAATAGTGTAATTAAAATGTGAATTTCAGTGCTGTGGAAAACTATATGGACAGGAGCGAACTATGAGAATTGTTAATATGAATATTTCATTGTGTATGATGATAAAAGGTTTTCAGGGGAAAAGATCTCCAGATAAAATAAAATGTATTTGTTATGCTATTGTGTTTTCAGCAAATCGTACTCCAGGAAGGGGAGATATTGATGTAATGTTGTATATAATTTGAAATATAATGAAATATTGTGTTGATAAAATCAAGGCAGAACAATTAAGTAGGATGTAAACTGTAGAGAGTTAAATTGAAGGAAGGGTTTTTATTGTTTTCGAGGGTTTAGAATCTTGGGTTTCGGCGGTTCACACCGAAATCAGATTCCATTTAGAGTGGGAGCTTGCAACGGGAAGTGCCCGATTGCAATTCGAAAATTGCGAGTTTTGTAAAGGAATTTGCAAAAATCGAATTTTTTGAGTCTGGCGAGAGCATCTACTGTATGTAGGCCATGAAACAGCAAAGTCCAGGCGACAAGGCCGTTATCTCCCGAGATGCGACTTTTGAACCATGACATGTTAAGAGCTGAAAACTTAACTTAGTAGAATAGGGAATGATTTCTGTGGGAATAACCGGGATCTGAGAATTTACGGATTCTGGATTTTGGTTGGTTAATGCATTGTGCTAAAAACGCGGGTATTGGTCATCCATTTCCCGATTCGTGAATCAAAAATGTACTTACGTTATAAGCGTTAAAAGCTAAGGGAAATTTTCAAATTAACTCAAATTTCAAAAACAGTAATATTTTTGGAAATGGCATAATATTCTAAGAAAGAAAGGTTATATAACAAAAGTCGATATTTTCAGTTTTAAAGAAATCAGTCAAATCAAATTGAGTTAAAGTAGTAGAAAAAAGAGTTTTAAAGTAAATGTCTTGTAAGGAACTTTTTAAAGAAAGAATGTAGTGTTATATAAATTAAATAAATAATTAAAATTGTGTAAATTGAAAAGGTGAGGGTTTTCACACATTTAAACGAAGTATAAAAAAGTAAAGTAAATATTTTATGTTATAAAGAGATGAATGAGAGTTATAAGTGTTAGGTGATATTGTAAAACGTTAGTAGTTGAAACAAATTTCGGGAGTAGAGTTAATTAAACCCAGTTTGAAAAATCGAAATTTAAAAAGTCCCTACAAACTGCAATTTCTGAAGAAACAAAATAAACTTACGGCCATGTATCCAAAACAAAGGCAAATTGGATATACAAAAAGGAAAATTTGAAAATGTTAATGGGAAAAATTTAATTAATTAATCAGCTGCGTTAGAGACCCCAGTAGGCCTAAAAAGTGAACCCCGAGTCGCACAACTACAATTCGACTTAGAGAAGAAAGGTAAAGCCATGACGAATAAGAATCTCCAAATAAATCCAAAATCAGTGTAAAACTTAACGAGTTATGAAGAAAATAAGGAAATTGGTTAATTTTGGTAAAGCCAAGTAAAGATTAGACGAAGCGGAGGACACGTCACGAAAGTGGAAGGGATGAGCGGGAAGGCCTAACGCGGGAAACTGCAAAAGCTTTAGATATGACTTTATGTGAAAACTAATGAGAAAAAAGGAGAAAAAACTTCACAACAATTCAGGAAATAATTTATACAACATATGAGTACCAAGAAACTCCGAAAAAAGTGGAGTTTTTGGAAATCTGGAAAAACCGCCAAACGCTACAGTTACAAGGGAAAGGGAGACCCTATAAAAGCGGAGGACGCGTTGATCTGGGGCTTCTTCTAAAAAATCGCTGCGAGAGATGTGTTAGTCTGCTTCTTATAATTTTTGATACGCCGTGAGGCTGCCGCATCATCTGTTAATTTTTCTAAGATGTTATAAGTTCGATATTGTAATCAAGTCTCACGATTACCAACAAGTACTGGATTTTTGTCTTCGTAAAACTTAAGTATTATATTTTTTATAAAAGTCTAAAGAGCTGAGAGTTTATTAAGCGTAAATGACATAGTTCAGGGATGTCATTTGGACTACGTCAAAGGAACGAACTGGCGAACTCATCAACTTCAAATGAACTTCTAAAAGGATAACCAGACGAACGACCCGAGGAAAACTGGACATAAGGAGGGAAACGATCCGGCTAACCAACAGGCGACTTCTGGAGGACCACAGACATACCACGACATCAGGGAAGCTGTTCTGAAGAAAACACCTGTATTCCCAGGACAACACCAGCGACTCTGAGGTCACCAATTGTAGCAAAAAGAAACAGCAAACATAAGGTCTGTGAAAATCGAATGCTACGTTATTTGTCCCCTAAATTGCCTGAATTAGAGTCAGTAAATTTGTTTCAAATACTGGGTTAGTTAGGATAATTTTTAAATTAATATCTGTGAAAATCTATTAAAAAAGTAAATTCATTCAAATCAGTAGAGTCATTAAATAGTATAAATAAATTAATAATTAAATCAAATCATAAGCCATATAAAATTAAAAGCCATTATTAAAATTGAATTAAATTAAATTAGAACGTTCTGCCTATCTGTAGAATAATTGTATTTGAATTGTGTTTAAAAGTTATTGTTTTAAAGGGAAAGTTACCCTAAGAAATTGATTATTATTATTTGAAAGGTCTATTTTATTTTGCAAATTTGGTAAATAAAAACTATAATTTATTTACAGAACAAAAAATTCACTTGAGTTTTAAATTTACCTGTATTACTGTATATCCATTGTGTCCTGTTCTTATACAATTAGTAGTGAATATATGAAAAGGTTTTTGAAAGCACAAATAGGTTACTATGGCGGTTCCACTGTTCTCACTTCTCTGAGATTTACAAAAAGTAAACAAGAGTCATTAATTATCTGAGCTAGTAAAGTTTTAAATTCTGGAAGTTGTAAAAAAGTCTTTTATAGAGTAAAGTAAATTTATTCAACTTAAATTGCATCACCTAGGTGAAACATATGTTAGTAGCCTTAGCCTTCCAGTAGGTAATAGTAATTTAAATTTGCAGCGGCAAACGTGGTTTGCGTTGTAATATATAGATTAAACAAATTAAAAGTATAATTATTTAAAATTAAGAATTATGTAGACGAAACCAATACACTAGGACGTGACCACTAATATAGGCAATGGACACCACCATTTCGTTTTTAACCTAAGTGATAAGCTTAGGTCTACTTTCCTCACTTCGTAGGGGTAGTTGCACTTATGACAGGAATACTGTATTTTATGACCGCTTACTTTCATTTTGACTCATATTTGCTACGGGTGTTTAAGTTTCACGCTTTCACATACTTAACAAACGGTACCAAAAACTGGCATAATTTCCCACAAACATATTTAAATTATTAAACAGATTCACTAAGACTTCATAATTGTATTGAAGTAGGAAAGGGGATACATTAAAATAGAAGAGTAACTAATAAATATTATTATTATTAGATAGAGAGAAAACCATTCCATCGATTTCGAACAAATTTGCACCAAACATGTCAATTAGGCCTGTATAGATGCAAGAAAAAAGGTTTTGAAAAATGTTGAAAAACAACCCCCTTTTAAGCCAAAAAACCCTTAAAAAGCAGTTATTATTATTATTAGCTAAACGAGAATTTTTAGAAAGATGCGGGTTTGCACATGGTTAATTTTATGTTAGAGCCGTTTTTTTATATAAAAAAATAATAACCGGGATCTGGTGTGGCTCTCAGCAGCCCTGTCGGTGGCCCCAATGCCCCGCCATCATAACTACTCGTGTAAAACTCACTGTCGGTAATATAACACAGTTCCTTAATATAAATAAAATATACGAAGGACTACCTGCTTGCTTCGCACGCCAACCCACGTGCTTGCTCCACACAACTGTGTGATAATTAAACATAGCCAATATCTTAGGGAGAACCTATAAATTATCTTTTTAAGAGTTTTTAGAAAACATTTCAAGAAACAAAAAATGTTTATTTCAAAGTGCTAAAAAATTTTGACCTAAAAAAATTGCTTTTAAATCGATTTCGTAAATTTTATTTTTTACAAAATTTTCTAAGATGTAGGAGTCGACTTAAAATTTACGAAATCGATTTGGAAGCAATATTTTAGGTCGAGCACTTTGAAATAAACATTTGTTTTCTATTGAAATTTTTTCTAAAAACTCTTCCTTTTCGAGATATTAGGAACTTTATGTCGATTTATTTCAACATGTTTATGACCGCCATTTTGTTTTGGGTGGTCCGATTTTTATTTTCTTTATGTCATTTTCCTAGTCTTAAATATACCTTTAAAATGAGGTATCACGTGACCATATTTCCCTTTTAAAAATTTTGAGTTGCCCCCAAAATCCCCCATTTTTAGGGGACACTCAAAATTTCCGATTGCTTCAAAAAATACTTTTGGGCTAAGTTAGTATCGTTCCCCAAAGGATATTTGTTTGTTTTACCAAACACAAAAGTTAAGGGCGGGGGGTGGGTGGTACTTTTAAGACACCTGGTATACTAATCTGTATTTAAAATGCCGCGAATGTAGACAGGGTGCTAGCAACGGAGCAATAGATGTTGGTGAGCGAAGCGAGCAGGGGTGGAGTCTTATATTATATTAGGGAAAACCCCTGCGTGCTACGCACGCCAACCACGTTGGAACCTTCTATAAGCATAGTCATGTTATGTTTTCTTCATAATAAAGGTGTAGGATTAATAATAACTCCAAAGCTAAGATAGTAAATAATGTTAAATGTTCAAATCAAATTATTTCGTAACAGCAGTTATAATAAGGTTAAAAGAACCAATAAGGCTCAGGTCTATACTTTAATAAAAACCTAACCCAAAAGTTAGAAATACAAATAATTGCTTCAACGTTTGAAATCAGCAGTTAATGGAAATATCACAGCAAATATCAGTTGTCTGTTATTTTATTCAATTGGTTGCTATGGTAATAAATGTAAATTCATGTGTTGATTTATCAGTTTTTAAAATGAATTATAGCCTATATTACTCAGGCATAGTGTAGCTTTTTATGAGTAAAACTATGTTTTCAGTCGGTTCAGTAGTTCCAGAGATTACCCCCTACATTCAAACAAACAAAAAAACAAATTTTACCTCTTTATAATATGAGTATAGATAAACCTGAATAATCCACATAAATAATTTGAACTAGTAAATCACATAAAATTGTACACTCGCCTAAGATGTATTTTGTAAAATCGATATAAAGAGCATGGCTTCAAGTTAGTGCGGAAAATACTAAGTCATAAAAATAATTTGTTTTATTATAAAACCTGCCGGGTCTTCAAAATCAAACTCAAATAATATATACATAGAATATTAATATAACCATATTACATTTTTTTTAAGAAGGATTAATAAAAATAATAAAATGGTACAAACAAATGTAGGGTTTTATACAATTATATAGCAAACGAATAAAATGGCTGTCATTGAAAAATTTTAGAGTATTAATTTCAAATATTATTCCTTTCTATTATAATTTGGACTAGTTGTGAACTTCCAAAAAGGTTGGAAAAGAAAGAAAATATTAGACAACAGCCCGACCCTGATTCAAACTGATTTTGTTCTAAGTATATCGTGTTCAACCGTTAGTATTCAAAGATTTGTTTTGTGTATTAAGATCAAATGATTTTTGAACTGTTATATTCATGTTCCATTTTCTGTTCTTTGTACTTCTTATTATCTTTGTTTCCTGTTAGCAATGTTCAGTGCTGCTAGTGTAACTGTAATGAAAACTCAGTAGTTAACTCTGATGAAATCTTATTTCCCTTTTTGTTATTACAACTCTGTTTATCTATTTACTAGGGGCTCTGCCCCTGAACGCTTCGCTTCGCTCGAAGTTGGAAAATTCACTAAAGAATCTCGTTAATCTTTGGCTCGTTTGTACATAGGTTTGTAAAATTATGAAACCAGGCTTAAATATATTAACAGTAATTACAAGATTAATTATAACCTCAAATACATGTTTTAGAAACGGAGAGGCTTTTATTACGATTTTAGTCCTAGTTCTACTATCCACTGTCAACTAAAGTTTTGAAACCAGGCCTAAATATAGTAAAAATTATTGCAGGATTAACATAACCTCAATACTATGTTTCATTGTTTCAGAAATAAGACAGGCCTATATTACAAAATTGACTACTAGAATTTATTCATCTTTGCCAAATTTACCTTTTTTTTTGACAAAATAAATTGTTAAAGCAGGCCCAATTTATTATAATTCCAACGTGCTAAAACAGTATAAATTATCTTGTTTTTTTAACAGTAATTAAAAACTATCCAATGAACAGCTGATTTTGGATAATACTCAATCTCAGTTCTATTCCATTCTATTTCCAACGTGTTAAAACAGTATAAATTGGCTTGTTTATAAACAGCTGTTTTGACCGCATTATTTACTATTTCGTTGTTATTTTGTAACCAACATGGCAACCCATAAGACCCTATGTTAAAATTTTCAACTTTTAAATTAGATTTTCTCAAAAAATTTAGTTTTTACACGAAATACAACTATATGGGTGTACTTCAAAATCAAAACTACACCTAAATACAAAATTTCTTTGAATTCGTTAGAGCCGTTTTCGAGATCCGTGACAGATACAAAGATACAAAGATAGATACAAGAATTGCTTATTTGAAGTAATAGGATACAATAAAAATCCATCATAAACACGTGTTTAAAATTAATTATAAAATTATCATCGATATAATACAAATATTATGTTGATATTACTTTATATACGCTTGAAATTTGTAACAAACAACAATATTTAACTTAGCAAAAGCAAAAAAGAACACAATCCAATCTTTAAAGTTAATTTACTAGCCTTTGTTAAATAAATTAAAAACTCAGCCTATTACTAAGCTCCGTCATTTAAATAATTATGATATGATTAGTTTAAATTCACATGTCTTTTTTTAAATTTAATGTCTGGGATGGGGTATTTTTCTGAAATTCATACACACTTCGATTGATTCTGCACATTATTTTGTACACTGTTTGAAAACCAAATGTTTGGCTTGGAAAAATCAATAGCGTTCAAACTCATTACATCAAAACTTAACAGAGGAAAACAAAAACAAATGGTCAAGTAATCAATTATTACTAAAGCACCTTCCATTTATCGGCCAGCAGTTTTAGACAGTAATCGTTAACTTGAAAAGTTTCAATAAGTGATTGCCTGACCTAGATATAACCACATGCTATTAACCCTTGTCATAAATGGAATTACTGCAGTTCTGCATTAAACGGCCATTTCCTGCAGCACATTAAGAAAAGTCATAATTAATTAAAGACGAAATTTTTCAGAAGTATTTATGCTATTTGGCATGACCTGTCATAAACACTTTCCTCGAATTTACTTTAGGAACTATTGAGTTGTAAAGGGGTTAGAACAACTTTGAATGATCAAAATAAATTTAGAAGATATAAATCATTGAAATGATAAGATATTCTACTGTCCGTAACACTGTGTAGGCCTTCAATTAAATAATTAAAGTGAATGAAGTGTAATAGAGAAGATTCATTATTAATGCGTGTGTGGTTTTCACTAGATCAGCTTTTATTTCTTTTCATTTGAAGGTTCAAATCGAGGCCTTGTCTCATAAGGTTCATACATAATCTTTTTTGGGAGCCTGGTTCAACGACATCTTCTTTATTCCTAGACGCCAAATATCAATATTAAACTGGCGTTTGAACTATTTATATGCCGAATTAGGCCCAATTTATTCTAATTCCAACGTTCTAAAACAGTATAAATTAGCTTGTTTTTTAACAGTAATTAAAAACTATCCAACGAACAGCTGATTTTGGATAATACTCAATTTCAGTTCTATACCACTCTATTTCCAACGTACTAAAACAGTATAAATTGGCTTGTATATAAAAACAGCTGTTTTGATCGCTTTATTTAATATTTCGTTGTTATTTTATAACCAACACGGCAACCCATAAGACCATAATATGTTAAAAATTTTCAACTTTTAAATTAGATTTTCTCAAAAAATTGCGTTTTTACACGAAATACTATATGGGTGTATTTAAAAATCAAAACTACACCTAAATACAAAATTTCTTTGAATTCGTTAGCGCCGTTTTCGAGATCCGCGACAGATACAAAGATACAAAAATTGCTCATTTAAAGTAATAGGACTAAATCATATATGTAAGGAATTTTAAGTTTTAGTGAGAAAACCGTACAATTAGATTTAACAAAAGGGACCAACAACATGGTATCGACTCTCAGTCTATAGCTGCAAGAGGATACCACAGAAACTTCTACTAAAACTACAAGTACTTAATTATCCATTAACACAGTCAATTAAATATAACTAATTAATATAACCACATTGAGCACTATTTGTAATGTGGCAGGTATGTGAGGTGCAAGGCTCAACTATGTGCAATGTGT
>JAGFPH010004681.1:85968-96328 GCA_018207615.1 Philaenus spumarius
ACCCTTTCTTAGTGAGCACCTATGGCCCTAGAGGAAGCCAAATTTCATTCCAATCCGTTGGGTAGTTTTTGAGAAATCGTGATGAGTGAGTCAGTGAGTCAGTGGGTTTTGGCTTTTATATATAGATAAAAATGAATTATGTAAATGTGTTATTAGTTATTTCATTGTCCAAACAAATATATCCATTATTGAAAATTAATTTAACTGTATCAATTATTTATCTCAAAAATCCGACATTTCATCAAATTAAATTTTAAATTTAGTGTAGGTATATGTTTACAGAAAAGACAAGAAGTCCCTCACCTATGCCAATCGACCGACATGTATGACATACATTTCTATAAACCGATATGGAACAATAAATTGAAAACAATATAACAACAGGTGGAGAGGGCCTATTGAACCCATTCAACTACAATGCAATATACACGAGATGTTATTCTAGAATTACCTTCCAACCTGTTACACAGGCGATGTTGGACTATTTGGAACGTTCTTGTTTTTATTAAGCAGAGAACGTGTTAGCAAATTAAATTTTCTAAATGAACCAATAATACTTGTAAACATTTGCACTTACATACATTCTAAGTAACAAGTTAATTTTAGACATAAGTTGTTCACACACTGCAAACAAATATCAGTTTTCGTTTATAATAATTGTTTTGTTTTTTTCATACATATATATAAACTTTTACTTCTACTTTTTCTAACTGATAGTTAAACATTGCAAGAAACAAACATAAAAAACAAAAGAAAGTCACAGATAGAGTAATTTTATAAATCCCTTTTCTTCTATGAATAGACTGTTTTTTAGACTAAACACTTTGTATTTGACACTGTGTATAGTGTATGTTTCTTCATTCAGAAATAGACTACTCAATAATAACAAACAACTTTTGTGTTTGTTCAGATTAAGCTGAGAAACTGTTGTAAAGTTGCTTATTTCATTTAAATCTTTTAGTGTCCTGTGAGGAAATGTTAATTAAAACTTTTGATCTGGAATGGTAATTGTAGTTTTTATATACTTTACTTGTCTTTTTTTCACTAATAGTTAAACATTGTAGCATTTAGGGGTTATATAGCAGTAGTATGTTTGTTTCAACCGTTTTAAATTATCGGACCAGGGGTCTGGTATATTTTACACTCACTTCTACTAATCGGTCTATTCATTTTATGACAACTTTACACATGTGAACAAAAACTTATCCTAGTCAAAACCTATATCTGTAGCAACTTCTATTTAGCCTTCATCTCAGTGGAGGTAACATTTTCATATCCTAACATTGAAACATAATACAGTATTTGGTTTACGAAATTAATAACGTAGCGTTGGATACGACAAGATAACGAAACACAAACTCATCATACAAGCAGACTAAGACGGGTTGGCCCCAGGGAGCGCTTCTGAGTCCAATTTTATTCAACATCTTTGTCAACGATCTCCTGAAGAAAATTTTATCCAGTTGGGTTGAATGTGCAATGTATGCTGATGATCTGGTCGTGTGAATTGAGGCAAAAAATAGAGATAGTAAAATGTTTGACAATACGAAAACAGAGCTCAACAAGGCCCTAAAGAACATAGTGAAGTGGAATGAGGATAAAAACATGGATATTAATGAAAATAAAACATACTACCAGCTTTTCTTAATTAAATCCATAATTAAGGAAGTTAATTTAAAAATTCAAAACCAGAATGTCCAGAGAAAACATATCTTGGGATTACTTTGGATAACAAACTTATTTTCAGGGCTCATGCTGAAAGAATCGCTTCTAGAGTCTCACAAAAGTGAAGTATTCTTAAACATCTGGCTGGAGATAAATGGGGAGGCTCTTTAGATCTTCTAAATGTATAAGTCTTCTTCATATAAGTCATACAAAAAACCATGACTTATGGAGGAGAAATTCCAGCAACTGCCAGCAAAAACGCAAAAAGTATATTAGAGATAAGTTAGATCAACTGATTACGCCTTATTGCTGGAGCAGTACGGACAACTCCAATACACGCCCTGCAGGCTTTCACCAATAACATCCCATTGGAAGAAGACTTCAACATAAGGGCACAAATTTTGTATGAAAAGCTGATGCAAAGAGAAAATGATAACCCATGGATAGTAGGACCTCCGCCAAAGCAAACGCTAAAAACTCACACCAGCTTTAAACAATTAATCATCTCTAACAGAATGAACAAAGAGAAGGCGGAACAACCTCCTCAACTGGTGGACCCAGTGGACTTCGTGGAGTTTAACGTTTTCTTTGATCTGCTCGAACCAGTAAGCAAGAAGTCTGACGCTCCAGGGATAATATCTCAAATCGCTTTAAAAACCTTGGATCAGCGATACCCTATAGACTTCTGGATACAGATATATACTGATGGATCTAGAATGGAAGGAGAAACAGGTGCTGGAATATACTGTAGCCACTTCTAACACTACTTTGCTTTAAGTACTTCGTTACAGTGTTTGCGGCAGAATAGGAAGCAAAAGTGAAGCTCTTCTTGGATTGTGAGACCATGGCTAAACACAAATATAGTAGTCTTGGTCGATTACAAATCATCACTGCAGATAATAGTGTGCCGTTATTTAAATAGCGCGCCACTACTTCAATCAGAAATGCACCATCGTTAAACCAAACTGTTTAACTGCCCAATACACTGAACGCCCGCGGCACCTAGCGGATAGAAGACGTAACTCAGAAACAGCTGATCGTTAACATGCCAAGCGCATGCGTAGATAAAGACAAGTAATGCAACTATCCTTAGTCATCCCTTTGTTAATCAACCTTGAACCTTGAACCTGTATAGACCTTCGTTCAGTCATCGACATAAAGGACTTGGAAACCTCATGTCGACGTGAACTTTTGCAAAATGCGAAGTGATACGTGAATTAGTTAATTTTAAATCAAAAAGTAGTCTTTCAAAAGTGCGATAAATAAAAAAGACCAGTTATGTCGCGAAGGTCATTCGCGGATGCCGAGTTTCGTTTCGTTAGTTAAACATGTGAATACGTTAAACACTTTGACATCAATTGCCAGTTTACAACTGGTTCAACAATGACTAGCAAAATTGAATAAACTTAACTTTTTTTGAAAATGTGTGCCTTCAGAAGAACTATGAGTGTAAAAATCCAAATTTGTGAAACTTCAGTGAATATTAATGGATAGTTATATATAATTTAAAATACTAATTACATGTTTGAAAATTAGATTTGATAAAGGCTGTATGTAAAATTTCGTTTAATTAAATAACTTGGAAGGGACCGCTAGCAAATTTTTCGAACCACAATCCTCAAAGGATTTCATTCCAAATTTAAAAATCTAAAAGTTTTTTTATTTATTATATGAGAGACGTCTCACTAAATTATTAAACGCCATTATTTTTATTATTTAATTTCACTTAGTATTAAGGTTGGCCAACAAAACAAGAGTTATTAATGAATCAATGGTACTAAAGGAAACTTATATGTTTAATTTTGTAATGTTGTGAAAAGGTAATAAATTGTAATAAATGTTGTATTATAAATGGGGAGGGCTTTTCTTTTAATTATAACTAAGGGCATATAAATTTTTATCTTTTACTTAAGGGCATATAGATTTTTTGAATATCAGTTTTACAGTTAAAGTAATAAACAAACTGTTTGTTATACGGATTGTATTTATTGTATTTCCTGTAAATAGCTAACTCAGGTGTTCAATATCAACTTTAAATAAGGTAAGGTTACAGATCTTTTGCTGTACTTGGTAAACCTTTTAATTCTTATAGGATTGTATGTACCATCTTCGTCTTAGCCCAGCACACATTCCAAATTGTCATCATAAATTCTTTAAAGGTGGTACAATAGTGAATAATGAAAATCAAAAAAGCACATTCATACAAAATATCAGGCATAACCACAAAATAGTAAGAAATAATGTTAACAATATCACAATACAGTGGGTTTCCGATTACTTGGGTTTGTGGGAGAGTGGGGCAGCAGAAGACTTGGCGAAGAGAGGATAAAAAATTATCCAAAAACCAGCAGGTGCCCTGACGTTGCAAGCAATTGTACAAGAATTAAAACAACCTCAAAGTAGAAATTTGTCAATGCTATGAAGGATAAACTGCAAGGCAAAGCTTATGATCCATTTGAAGCTTTATAAAGAAAATAGGATGCTTCGGTAGCAAATTTCCGATTAGCAACTGGTCACGATTGTCTTGCCAAGTATCTATACAGAACAAAAATACTAACTTCGGACAAGTGCACAATTTTCTCATTAGATTTGGACTCCATGTTTATTATGGACAAGGATCATCTACTGATCTGCAAGGGTCTGGATGGAGAGAAGCAAGGATGAAGTGATTTTCCTGGACTTTATTGGGAGGCGAGATCCAAGATGGTGTTAGCCAGAAATTTTCATTAGAAGAAGACGAATTTCCGATTTCAGTTAGTTCAGTCAACATAAATTCATGCTATTAATTTAATATACAGTGTTCATAAAGTCCCTTTTACCCCCTTCATTAACTTTGTTATTGAAAATAAGTTAAGAAAACTTTTTACACAATTTCAAGACAGGTTTTATGTCTTATCTCAGTTATATACAAACAAAAAGGGAAGAGGATTTAAAGGAAAAAAGCAATTAATCTCTACCACGCCTATACACATGCCTTGGATTCTGATTTCGTTGAAGAGTGTATCCATTTCCGAAAGTACTGTGTTTCAGGTGTAGGGATTGAGCACTCAGCAGAAAAATCGTTCCAAGGAATTTCAAAATTTCTCTGATGTAGGGCCTAATTCCCTAGGAAATTTGTACCCGAATTTGGACATCGCACTAAGAATAAGCCTGTGCATACCTGCTACAAATCGTGTTGGAGATCGTAGTTTTTCCTGGCTCAGAATAGTTAAATCTATCTACGAACCAGCATTTCTGAAGAAAGGTTGAACTCACTTTCTTTGCTGTGTATTGAAGCAAAAACCACAAAAACACTTTTGAATGACGACATTGTAAATGAGCTTGCTCTTAAAAAATTCCGCAAGAAAGTGATGTAAATTTGAAGACGAATGAAGGTGCAAAATGTAGGCTAATTCCTACGTGGGTTATTGAATTTGTTTGTATATCAAATTTTGCTGTAGTTGGTAGCTGTACTTTATTTACAATACGAATAATAAACAAATAATTAACTACATTTTATGACACATTATCCTCATCCAGTAGAGTTAATTGAATAAGTACAGTACTTTATTTATGTAAAACATGGAGTTTTTGTTATGGTACAACCATAAATTTAAGTAAAAACTGGTGAATTTCATAAATTGTGATCTTTTATCTAATTTACAATATTAAAATTCCCTTAGTAAGCCTATTTTGTATCATCATGTACTCATTCATAGATTGATAATACTAGGATCTATGAAAAACAATAATACTAAAACGAAAAAGATAGGCCTAACCTTTAAAAACAAAAATAGACATAAAGGTACGAATAATATATGTAAGTATGTTTTAGATTTAAGCTAATATTTTAGATAATATGTAAGCTAATAAACTCATTTGAGGTATGAGTGTTTAGTTATTTTGTGAAATTACCAGCTTAAAATAACCTGACTTGATTGAAATCCCGATTGCAATATTCAAGTAGGTCTGCGGGAGCATAATAATTCCAATAATTTTTGTCAATAGTCAATCCAAAGTTTGAATAAATCTTTGCAGATAGCAGCACATTGCGGAAGAGATGTAGAACAGATCAGAAACTACAATATTCAATTAAGGGTCTTCTATACCTTGCGTAAAATAGCAAAATTATGCACTTCGTATTACCGTGTTTCGGACGCCGTTTTTCAACCTAAAAAGTTGTGTAACATCTTAAATTGTTCTTTAAGGCTTTGTGCTTTTGTCTTATACCTCATAATTGAAAGAAATCGTCGGCAACTCCTTTTAATCAACAGTTTAAATTAGTAAAAATCGATTATTTTTAACGCATTTTTTGAGAGTTTTAAGCAATAATTTCCATATTTTAAGGTAACACGTAAAAAATATAAAGCCTTCTTTATAACTTAAAGTAGTTTCCCAGATTATTAATTTATAAATAGAATCCGAAACACGGTATTACGAATGCATGTTTCAACGATTTTGCGGCTTGAGTCAGGCCTTTTGCATTGAAATCATACTGCACACTCGGGAGTTTTCTTCAAGGTAAAGAAGAGCCTTAAGCATGTAGGTAGCACCCAAGGCGTATTAAAGAAGGTGTGTGCATGCGCAGCTTCTCCCTCCACTCCAGCCTACCCGTGACGTAGGTGCTACAGTCTTGGAGCTTCACTCTAGACTCCTTCCCCATATTTACCGCCGAAACCTGTACGACCTTCAAGCTTTTTTGAAGTCAAATTATGTTATTAATTATAGTCAAAATAGTGTATTATTGTAATAACATTTCTTTTAATCAATAAGCAATAATTATAATGCCTTTTTGTGCCGTGTTTGGCTGCGGTAACTCAAACAAAAAAGACAGCTTTTTACGAGTAAGGCTAACAACAGACGAGACACCGGTGTACGGTACACTAGTGTACGGGACACTAAATATACTATCAATCAAATGTGTGTCAACAGATGAGACACTGAGTAGCGCGCTACCAGATTCAGTGGCTCTACGGTGTCTCTCCCCGCGAGAAGCTGGGACACAGGAAAGTGTCTCGTACACCGGTGTCTCGTCTGTTGTTAGCCTTAGGTTTCATCGATTCTCAAGAAATGCTGATCTACGAAATAAAAAGCTACACTATCCCTGAGTAACATAGGCTATAATTCATTTTAATAAAAACATTTTATATTTCAATATTTGTAAATTTAGTCGAAAAAAATCTTAGGTTAGACCTAGAATGATGAACCAACACATGTATTTACATTCATTACCACAGCGACCAATTGAATAAAATAACAGATAAAACGACTGTTTGCTCCAATATTTCCATTAACAGCTGATTTCATACTTTGAAGCAATTATTTGTATTTTTAACTTTTAGGTTATGTTTGTATTAAAGTGTAGACCTGAGCCTTGCTGGTTCTTTTAACCTTTATTATAACTGGTGGTATAAAAATATACAAAAAATTTGATTTGAACATTTAACATTATTTACCATCTTAGCTTTAGGGTTATTATGAATCCTAAACAATTATTATAAAGAAAACATAAAATGATTATGTGTTAGAAGGTTCCAACGAGGTTGGCGTGCGGAGCACGCAGGAGTTTCTCCTGTTTTTGTATATTTTTTATTTATAACTAAAATATTTTGTAGTGTTTTTCTAAAACCCTTACTTTTGAAACTTTGGTTTACCAATTCGTTTTTTTTTTTTTTTCTTTTGAAACGCAAAAATAGTTAAACAAATTTGTTTAAATATTTTGTTTACATGGCAATGTTCTCCATACTTTCCTGAACAATAAAATGTATAATAGTGTACACTTTTCTTGAATAGGAATAATATGATACATTCTATCTAAGTGATAATGACAAGTGTACAAGCAGTAAAAAAGTGCCTGATGCTTAGACGGTTAAAACATATATTTTTAGAGTTTTAAAATTGTTTTATGTTCGAAGTGGACAGAATTTATGCCGTAACTGAAATGCTGTTGTATGTTATTAAATAATTTTAAAGAGTAACAAAAATAAAATATTGGTGGTACAAATTATTTTATTTATTTGATGTAGGCCTATAACTCTTTTAAAAAAATATATAGCCCTAAAATACGCTAGGTTACAATTACAATTTAAAAAAATTATTACAAAATTATTTTAGTACAGTAAAAAATATATATATATATTTCTTATAGTCAAATTTACGATACATAAGTAATCCCGTGACAAAATTTTGACATAAGTAATCTAGGGTTAATACTGAAATAAAACTCAATGTTGTATTCACCACGGCTTTTTATTTATCACTTAGACTACTATTTTTTAATTATTTCATTGATAATTAGTTTATATTAATTTTAATTTAGTATTTATCCTTGGGCAGGCTAACTAAACAATCACAATTTTAGACGGTTTCAATTTTTGAAAAGTAAATTTAGTAGCCTACTAGTAATAGTAGGTAAATTTGACAGCTCTTTAAAAATTCATATTTATACATTAATCAAAATTTACCAGTTCACAACAATGTGAATAATAAATAACGAAGCGAAATGAGAACTAATAACAAATTAGATTAGAGTACATTCAATCGCTACAAGAAGCGAGTAACTATGGTTCTGATTACAATCTTATTATGTAGGACAGCTATAACTTTCATAAAAACAATTGATGTCAGTATTTACTACATTTTATTCTCTACATTTCTATGCCTCCCGAAAGTAATAGTAAAACACTCCCTCACTTAGGGTAGTTTTTATGTCTATCAAACCCGTATATTAGATTTAGGCTTGTTTCAAAATTATAAGCCTAGGAATATTTGACCATGGACATAGATCATTTTAATACGCCTTGGGTAGCACCACCTCCCGGGATAATAATTCCAATAATTAGCAATATTTTTTATTAATAATAAACCCAAAGTATAACAAAATCTATGCAGATAGCAGCACATTACGGAACAGATCGATGAAACTTCTGCTAATGCATATCGAATTATGGACGTGCAGCGCTTTCTAGTAATTACAGTAAGAACTACGGTCATTTGGCAGAACCATTGTCAAAATAAATCAGCAAAAATACGTCCCTAATTTTCCTCAGTGATTCACAACTTTTTTTGTCCCGTCTCAATGAGAACAATGACAGAGCTCTGGAATTATAACTGTTGTATCTGTAAGGTGCTGTCACCTGGTACATAAAAGTAATACTATTTATAATTATTTTGCTACAGGTGAAAAGTGCTGCTACCTGAAATTTGAAATTGTGAACTATTATTTTTATTCCTACAGTTTTGCAGCGCTTTCTAGTAAAGTAACTACTATATGATCAACAAGATTTCAATATTTGACAGAATCATTGTCAAAATAAATCAGAAAAAATACGGTAACTAATTTTCCTCAGTAAGGCTGCACTTTTTTTGTCCGCCTCACTGAGAAAAATGTCAGAGCACCGACATTAAAACTATTGTATCCGTAAGGTTCTGCCACCTGGTAGATACATTTAAAACTATTTATAATTATTTTGCTTCTGACTGGAAAGTGCTACTACCAACTTAAAATTTTGAACTATTATTTATTCTAATAGTTATTTGGCAGAATAAATAAATAAAATGTTAATACTTTTTGTAAATTATTATCGCGTAAGTAGCTCCCACCTGTGATTTATTTTCATAGCAATATATTCCTATTAATTTAAAGGTCTGTAAAGAACATTTAATTTCTTAAAGGCAGATTTAATTTTATTGAAGTGAAAACTTCTTCAGGCGCGTTGGGCACTTTTTTGCATGGAGAAAAATGATTTTGTCATCGCACGGACAAAGAGTTCTGTCGCATCTCCGCAAATATTTAAGGCTACGCTGCATCTCCGCAACTATTTAAGACACAGTCGCATATCTACAAATATTTAAGGCTACGTAGCATCTACGCAATTATTTAAGACACAGTTGCATTCCCGAATTTATTTAAGGCTCCGACGCATATCCACAATTATTTAAGATTCCGTCACCTCTCCGCAATTATTTAATGCTCCATCACAACATTAATACATTGATTGAAAAAATGCTTCTTAATAACCCGAAAATAAAGTTAACTTGTTAACAGTTAAATAACTGCATCGCTTATTTTAGCCAAATCGTGTAGCCGCTAGAGCGCGTTGAAATTTTATGTCATATTACACGAAACCGGTAAGTCCAGAATGGCAGAAGAATTTGATGAAATTGGTATGGAAATAACTCCTATTAGTAACAAAGTAACATCGCAAACGAAATAATTCGACCACGCACTGAACCGCTGACGTGAGTTTAGCAAATTTCCAAAACTAAGTTCATAGACCTATCTATGTTTTAGGGTTTCAACCAACAATTTGGGAAATATATCTACTCACGACGGTGCTGAATAGCTGCAAAATGGTTCGCACGCCATTCCTCATATCAGGAGTATCTTCAATACGCAAAGCATTGCGCGCTTCGCACGCCATTCCGCATGTTGGAATTATTTTCAATATACAGTTAATTGCGTGCCTCACACGCCATTCCGCATAATAGGAGTATCTTCAATACGCAAAGCATTGCGTGCTTCGCACGCCATTCCGCATGTTGGGATTATTTTCAATATACAGTTCATTGCGAGCCTCGCACGCCATTCCGCATATTAGGAGTATCTACAATACGCAAAGCATTGCGTGCTTCGCACGCCATTCCGCATGTTGGGATTATTTTCAATATACAGTTAATTGCGTGCCTCACACGCCATTCCGCATATTAGGAGTAT
>JAGFPH010004681.1:96338-112960 GCA_018207615.1 Philaenus spumarius
TACAGTTAATTGCGTGCCTCACACGCCATTCCGCATATTAGGAGTATCTACAATACGCAAAGCATTGCGCACTTCACACGCCATTCCGCATGTTGGGATTATTTTCAATGTACAGTTAATTGCGTGCCTCACACGCCATTCCGCATATTAGGAGTATCTACTATACGCAAAGCATTGCGTGCTTCGCACGCCATTCCGCATGTTGGGATTATTTTCAATATACAGTGCATTGCGTGCCTCGCACGCCATTCCGCATATTAGGAGTATCTTCAATACGCAAAGCATTGCGTGCTTCGCACGCCATTCAGCATGTTGGGATTATTTTCAATATACAGTGCATTGCGTGCCTCGCACGCCATTCCGCATATTAGGAGTATCTTCAATACGCAAAGCATTGCGTGCTTCGCACGCCATTCAGCATGTTGGGATTATTTTCAATACACAATGCATTGCGTGCTTCGCACGCCAACTCCGCGGTACAATCCACCACATGGCTTTGAACCGGGTACTTTTATGGTATTTTACGTTTTGATCGATTTTGGGGGAACCAATCGAGCTATATGGTCGCGTAAAAAACAAAATGTGCAGAATAACATCCTACATTTATATTTGTAGAAAAAACTCTAAAAAATTCATTCTCGTAGGAAAAATCTAAAATAATAGTTACTTTCGGTCAAAAACGTGCTTTCGGTTGTTGGATTTTTTTGGCGAACGAACTCGTCCGAGCGGCGTAGACAACCAACATGTGTACCAAATTTGAACCAAATCGGACTCGAAATGCGGCCGCTAGAGTGCGAACACATATTTACATATATATATATATCATTTTTAATGGTACCCCAAAACGTATTCTGGGGACCATGATCGGTGCTCATTTGCTACTCCCGACCTTTTAGGTCTTTCCATAAGGGCCACTGCAATAGCTCATTTTTCCTATGGAAATTCGCTAATAACACTAGACTTGTTACCACGAAAAACAAGAGTTCTGTATGAAAAAATATGAAGAATTTATGAAGTGATGCAGTGAAAACGAGTGTACAAAATATCAGATAATGCTATAGGAATTAAATTACACTCGGTTGTAAGACAATTTTAATTGTGTAATTCGAACGTAAAGTGTCTATTGCTTTCGAGAAATTACCGCGTCGCGTGGCAACTTTTTCCTTTCAAGCGATAAAGACATACTTTACCCTCTTAATACATAAATACAGTAACTATTCCAGATCTCCAGCTGGCGAAAAAGTAATCTATGTTTTTACCAAAAAAATAAACAAAACGCATAGAAACAGGATCATATCTCTACAATCTTGATATCTTAGTCTTTTATTTTAAGTAGGCCTATCGTAGTAATAAAATATACGTTTTTAATTTGTAAAATTCAAAATACAGTAGGCCTACACCGTATTAGAATTTTACTTGAAATTATAGTACTACTAGCTGACCCGTACGGCGTTGCCCGTGGTGGTTGGTATTTTCAGTCTTTTTAACATAATTGTATTATTTTTAAGTGTTCAGTCAGTGGTATTTGGCTTTTATATATATAGATCTTAAATAATAAAAGCACTGTTGTCATGTCATAGTCTAATAATAAAAGCTCTGAAATTATGATTTTAGTAACTTTGATCCCCCCAAACCCCTCCTAAAATTTCGAAATTTTTCAAACCCTTTCTTAGTAAGCACCTATATGGCCCTAGAGGAAGCTACATACCAAATTTCATTCTAATCCGTTCGGTAGTTTTGAAGAAATCGTGATTTAATAACTTTGATCCCCCCCAAAAATTTCGAATTTTTTCATACCTTTTCTTAGTAAGCACCTATGGCCCTAGAGGAAGCTACATACCAAATTTCATTCCAATCCGTTCGGTAGTTTTGAAGAAATAATTTTTTAATAACTTTGACCCCCCCCCCCCCTAAAATTTCGAATTTTGTCAAACCCTTTCTTAGTGAGCACCGCCCTAGAGGAAGCTACATACCAAATTTCATTTCAATCCGTTCGGTAGTTTTTGAGAAATCGTGATGAGTGAGTGGTATTTCGCTTTTATATAGGCCTATATAGATTGAGTTACAAAAGAATATCGTACCGGTATTTAATATTTGTATAAAAATATCAACTAAGGTTATTCTACATTGTTTGTTTTTACACAACTTATAAAAGAAACGTTTTAATCACATATTTGGAGAGGCTTATGCGATGTATAGTCGTTTTAGTACTTATCGGTGTGATGATAACAATAATAATCAACAATGTAAATACCTAAGCCTAAAGATAAAAATTTCACACGATTCGTTCACTGTGCAGTGTGGAGCGGTGTGAAGAAGAGCTAGCAGTGTGCAGCAGTGAAAACTACACGCTAACCAATTAATGGCCGTCGTGTGCATAAAAGGGCCGAGTGCAAATCAGCGCGATATATAAACATGGCAGAGTTGACTTCATTTAAACCATAATCGTGAGTTAGTAATTGTCTACAAATCGTTCACAGAAGAACCTCAAGATGCCTAACGTGTGCTGTACTGATAAAACCAGTAAGTAAAACTTGTTTTATTTTTAGTTAATATTTAACAAAGTCTTTACAAATACTATTGTTTAATAAGAAACTTAGGACAAAAGAGGTTAATTAACTTTTTTTATTTATAGTAAATTAGGTACACTTTAAACAGATTAATTAATTGACAAATTGTGAATAATTAGGCTGTTATATCTATTTTGCTAACATCGCACTGGTGAATTAAAAAATGGTGTCTGTTCTTAAAAATCTTTACTATACTAACTTCAATAAATATTTCCAATCTTTTTCATTATGCTTCTTCAAAAGATCTCAGTCTACAAGTTTAGTAGTGCAGTACATAGGCTTACAAAATAATCGGTGTTTTATGTTTTATTAAAAATGTTGTTTCTGGAACAATTATTAAAAGCTCAGGTTGATGTATATCTTGTGCATTTAAAATAAAATTTGAAATGTATTTTTAATTTGTATTAAGTTAAAATATAGGTAACCTATTACCAAAGTGTTCAAAATGTGTGTTTCTCGTTATAAGAATAGTACCAGGAGACCGAGCTAAAGCTCGATTATAAGCAGGGCTATGATTTCAATAATAAATATTGGATTATTGAGTTTTGAGGTTAGGCCTATAACATTAAACAACTAAATAAAGGGTATATACAACATTAGGCTTACCTGTAATAAAAATACAGTTTAAAGGATTAACCATAATCTCAACGCTATGCCTCAGAAATAAGTCAGGCCTAAATTGAAGTTTAATATTTCAATATCGATTTAGGCCTAGGGCCTAGTTCGCTCACGTCAATAACTATTATTGCAAATTTCCGTGAACATCGTTTAGGTTAGGGATATAACATTAAACAACTAAATAAAGGGTATGTTTATTTAGCAGAAGTATTCGTTGCCATGGTAACTATAAATAGATACTACATTAGGCTTACCTCTAATAAAATATAAAGTTTAAAAGAAAGCAGATGATTATTGTAATGGCATTGAAAACATTTGCATCAGCTGTGCTTTGTATTGTTTAAAATGGACAAATTTCACTTTTTAATTTAATAAAAAGACGTAGAAAACGAATTTTCCCAGACTGGAGACCATTTCCAATCGATTTCTCGTGGCCAAAAGCCCCATATAAAATGAAAAAATGAAAAATCCTTAGACGGAGATTCCAGATCCATTTAGCAGACAAACAATTATCTCTCGCTTTAGAAGATAAGATTTTAACTCAATTATAAGTTGCCTATGTATCTAGTTTTTCCATTACGTAATTTCAGTTTAATACAATTTACCTACATAACTTAAAATTAGGAATACTAGGCCTACAGCTGGTCATAATATGAAATAGTATGGTAAATTGAAAATAAAACATTTAATACCCAATTAGGTTCCTCCATAAAACTATAAACAAAATACCTTAAACTAGACACAAAGTTAAGCAGAAAATATAAATGAAGGAATTAGGTAATCGTTTTGCAAAACCAATTTCGGATCCCAATTTGCATCCATTTAATAAACTTAAATAATATAGGTCAGTGTTTTTCAACCTGTGGGTTGCGACTCTCAGGGGCCACACAAAGGTTTTATAAGGGGGGGGGGGGGGGGGGGGGGTTGCGTTTCAACATTGAATATATAACCTATAGGGTATATATTCAAAGGTTTCAAGCCAGGTAAAATAAAATGCAAGTGTACGAGCTATACCACAATAAAAATACAACAATTTCAGAGGAAAGTTTATTTTGAAATATAATTTCTACAATCTACACTGCATAAAAGATACAACTATAATTTCAGTGAGAAGGTTTTGTCTGTTTATTTTAATAATCTATCAAATCGTGGTTCTACTTTTGAGATGCAAATAACCAAATCATTTCTAATTGGACACTATTTCTCTTGTTAGTTTATGTTCACCATTGATGAGAAAGTTAGTTCACATACAGTAGTAGGTAGGAAGTAGCGAATAATATTCTCAAAGCTCTGGATATTCTTCTTTTCTATTCATTTGGAAGACGTCAATCTTGGCAAAAAACTAAAAATTTATGATACAAGGGGTGTTAGATCTGAAACAAACATGAAGATGAAACACAAAGTTTTTTCTTTTTTTGTCAATATCTCTGTTATTGTTTGACATCATTAACAGTGTAAATTTTCTTGTATCCTTCTTTTTTTTCTTTTTTTTTTGTAAGGTTAGCGGTTTTTGAGATATTAGACATTAACATTTTAAACGGCCGCCATTTTTAAATATTTGAAAGAACTTTCTCGTTTTTTTGTACAGTGGTAAACGGTTAGACTATATAAAAAATATGTACACCAAATTTGAGGTCAATATCTTTTCTATTTCCAAAAGTATTAAGTATTTTTTTTAAACACAAAACAAAGCTTTTCCGTACCTATTTTCATATGAACAGTTTTGCTTTTTTATACATAAACTATCATCTCCTGAAGTTGTTCCAACTTCTCGTGAAACACCTACAGTATATATATTAGAATTTGTCATTAGGCCTATTGTAGATGTATTTAATGAAAAATAAGGTGGATATTAAAGTTAGATTAATTCTTTGGGTAGTATTCAAGAAAGTTGAAAAACACTAATGTAGATTATAGCAAGAGGCCAACAAGCCTGATTCTTGGCTGCCTTACCTAAATTTACAAAAAGTACAAAACATTACAAAAAGAGCCTATATTTAGTCTCAGAATTTAAGCTTTACATATACATACCAAAATTTTGCAAAACTAAAATCAATAGACTAATAATATTATTGAATCTACATAACATAAATTCATAAAATAGTTTGTGGATCTATTTGTTTTAACTTTACTTAAATAAAATATTGTGACAGAATTGATGGTGCACTTTTTTATTATTTTCACCAGGACTACAACTAATGTAACTGAAATAGAATCTTAAATTTTTGCTATCACCACATGACTACCGTATTTTTAATAATTAAAATATGACTAATGGCACAATATTAAAATTATGTTTTTTTACAGGGCTGCCATTTTGGCAATTGTCATTTCAGTCTTAGGGTAGGAATTGTCTGTTATAATAAATTAAAAAGACTTAACACTCACACAAAACACTTAAAACTTGGGTTATTTGTACAAATTTGTATTATGCGTAATTAATAAGCCTTAAATTTATGTTAACGTACAATCTGATCAGACAATTTTGAGAATAGTTGAAACAACTGTAGGCTTACTGTGAAAAAATATAAATTGTCTACTGGTATTGTGATGTTAAATCATTTTAATTATCTTAAACATATACAACATTTAAATCCATGGATGAAATTTATTGATTTACTGAAACCCATCTTTGATTGTGTGGTTACAAAATTTAGTTTGACTCAAAAGTTAGTATAATAATTAATTGTAAGTTATGTTAGTTTCTTATTTCTTTGTTATATAATGTGTTTAAACATGTATTTGGTTGTTTTGTTAATTATTTTATATTTGTTGTATTTTAATCAGGACTTATTTTATTTTTGTACAAATAGTGCATCAGTAATTGGGTTTTGAACCTGCTTTTGAAACATAGTTGATACTTCACTCATGTATTTTTTGTTTGTAAAAATGTAAATAGTTTGATGCAATAAATCTACTATGTCATGCTTTTTAGCATTAGATATTTTCAATTATTTGTTAAATAGTAATGAGTTAAATTTGGATTGTTTCAGAATGCCAGAACGGCTGTCAGTGTGCCTGCAAGGCTGGAGCTGATGGAAAGATGCCGGAATGTTGCCTAACCTGCAGCTGTTGCCGTAATAAATGTAACAAGAATGCTTAAAATTTTTGTTACAATCGATCAAATGAATTTATTTCAAGTGACATTAATTTAATAAGTTATTTTTAACAAAATGTTACAATTAAATTAAAGTTTGTATAACCACTATGTTTGATTTAATCTTCAATACCTATATTTCCACCATAATATTTTAAAGTAAATATAGTCTCTGAAATTTGCAGTAGATGTGTTATGGCAAGCTGGCTCTGACTGATTTCCACCTGACTCTCTAAAACCCTTTCCTCTATAAAACATTATGACATTTTAATCTTTCCCTGCATTACGTATATATGCAAAACCGTGAATGTATACCGATGATCACCTGTATTATTATTTAGTTTTTCCTTATATAAATCTTGTTCTGCATAAAATATTTAAATATATTCTCTATTTTTTATTGCATCTCTTTACATTTACCAATAATTTATGCTCAAAACGTTATAAAAAAATTGTACTAAATGTAATGTATTTCATAAATTATGTAATTTACTTCTTCATTTTGTAAACTATCAATTGAATATTAATTACTAATTGGGTACTTACATACCTATTACTTGATTTTGATGTTTTTTTTTTTATATATACAATGTACAGAAGAAACTGCTGTATTTGGCGTACAGTACTGTACATATAACATGATTTAAATTTTCTTGAAGCTATTGGCAACATTTTAAATTATTGTAAAATGCCTAAGAATATCTTTAACCTATACAGTATTATGAATTATTTATTCTTGCATTCTAGTTTTTGAACAAGTTAATAAGAGATTAAAAAGGAAGTAATTACAGAACATGCATAACCTAGCTAGAGGTATAATATTTATACGTATTTAAGTTCTAACAAACTATATACCGGTAATTAGACATAGGTTAATTTATCAAATAACTTTTTCAGAGTATAAAGTGGCAGGCTATGTTATAGATAGAATATTATAAATTTAAAAAAAAATAAAAATAACACTATTCTCACTCTTATACGTTTATTACCAAACGCGTTTCAACGACAAAGTCGTCATCCTCAGTGGTATATGAGCTACAACTTACAGATTATAACTAATTACTTCTAAGTCTATGGCATATATTTATACCCCTCTACAAGAGTGGGCGTGTCTTAGTTTCTAAACAGCCAATGGCGTACAAGGGACCATAAATAGACAATAAACCTTAAATGTTACAATTACATTAATGATTAAAATAAAAATACAATATGTTATTTTACTTAAATTGACATTGATATGGAAAATAATAATAGTAATACAATTCAAATAAAATAATAAAAAAAAAAAAAATAAAAAAAAAATAAAAAACATAATAATAATAAATAAATAAATAAAAATATTAATATAAATAAATACATAAATATGAGAAAACAATGCAATAAGATTAAATAAAGTAGAATACAAAGTTCATAGAATATTAAATATAAAGTAAATTTTGTATTTGGTTAATCTAAATTAATACAGAGTTCTGTATTGGGCCTAACTCGTTGTTCACTATTATGTCTTTATTTTTATTAATATATAAAGTTTCCCAAGCGTCTAGATTATTCCGTTTAGTAACATTTTTTAGAAGGGTTGTATTCTCTACTTTAAAAAAATGATTTTCTTCTAGACAATGTTTAGCTATAGCTGATTTATCGGGCCGGTCGTATTTAAAATGAGAAAAATGTTCTTTACTTCTTACTTTTACACTCCTAATTGTTTGGCCTATATATTTTTTGGGACACACTTCACAGTTAACACTATAGATGCCGGATTTTTCTTGATTGGGGATGTGATCTTTAGGGTTTCCTAGTAATTTTCCAATGTTATTTTCTGATGCAAATGCTACGTTTATGTTCGCGTGTTTTCTAAATGATTTAGTTATTGTATTTGCCAATGTTGGGTTATATGTAATTTTTATCCATCTTTTTTCTTGTGTGATTGGGGTTAAGGTTGTTCTTAATTTTTTTATTTTCTTGGCAGTGGCTTTCTTTATAATATGATCTATTGTATTTTTGGGGTATCCGTTAAATTCTGCTGCTCCATAAATATATTGTTTTTCCTTTTCATAATTGTTTACAGAAAGAGGTAGGTTGACGAGTCGGTGGACCATTGAATTGAAAGCTGATCTTTTGTGTGCAGGTGCATGGGACGAGTCCCAGGTAATAAACCTGTCTGTGTTTGTCGGTTTTCTGTAAACATTAAATGTCAAGTTATGACATTTAAACGCGTTTGGTAATAAACGTATAAGAGTGAGAATAGTGTTATTTTTATTTTTTTTTAAATATAAATTCCTTCTCACCCGTCAAGCTCAAAGTGTATTTTATAAGAATATTATAAAGTAAAAAAGTTTGTTTATTATCAAATTTAGACAAATTTATTATCTAACTCGACAAATATAATATGTTCATGAAAGGTATTACAACTATTACTGGCCGTCAGTAAGAACGGCTGTTGCGTTGTGCTTTTTCAAAATGGACAGAGTCGTAATTTAAAAAGACTACTAATTTGTTCAATATCTTACCTTTCATGGTTTACACTAGTCAGTGCGCTCATACAGCTAGGATATTTTATAATTTAAACCTCTTTCTAATTTAATCCCCTTAACCAAGAAAAATATGAAGATTATTTTTCTATCCGATCATGAGGTATTGCGATTTTGAGTAATTGTTGGCATAGAGTAATTAATTGGTAGATTTTCTACAAATTAAACAAAATTTTTTATCTTCTATGTAATATTATAAAGAGGTAAAGTTTGTTTTTTTTTTATGTAGGGATTAATCTCTGGCACTACTGCGAACCGATTGAAAAAATAGTTTTACTAATAAAAAGCTAAACTATTCCTGAGTAACATAGGCTATAATTCATTTCGATAAAAACTTTTTTTTATTTCAATATTTGTAAATTTAATCGGAAAAAATTCTTAGGTTAGGCCTAGAATAATAAACCAACACATGTATTTTCATTTATTACCATAGCAACCAATTTAATAAAATAACAGATTATAAAATATCTGTTTGCTCCAATTAACAGCTGATTTCAAAATTTGAAGCAATTATTTTTGTATTTCTAGCTTTTAGGTTAGGGTTTTAAAGTGTAGACCTGAGCCTAGCTGGTTCTTTTAACCATTATTATAACTGCTGTTATCAAATATAAGAAATAATTTGATTTGAACATTTATCATTATTTACCATCTTAGTTTAGAGGTTATTATTAATCCTACACCTTTATTATAAATAAAACATTACATATATTTTTAGAAGGTTCCATTGGGGGTTGGCATGTGGAGCAGGCAGGGGTCTCCCCTAGTTTTCTATAAGTTTAACACGCTAATTAGGAGCAAGAAGAGATGTTGCACAGTCTACATTCTTTGTCGAGCTAGACAGGAACGCTCAATACACTGATTTTCATGATTCCTTTCCTAAAATAAAACTTTAGTTCATATAATAATGTATCAAGACCCCATCAGGTTTTGTTCTTCAAAAAACAAAATAGTTATTTGTGTCTGAAGAGATATTTTTTTCTCGTGAGGCATACAACATTTTTTATCCAGCTACAGTTGTAGTAAATAATTTGCATTTTACTGTGGAACAAACTTTATTAAAACATGGACATTCATATTTCCAAAAAAAAAATTGAAGTTATGCAAAGAATAGGCCTACACACAGAAGTTCATTGATGCATTGTTGCTTGAGCAGTTGTTTTACTAAACATGATTTAGCGGTCAGTAAACTGTCCGTATAAAATACCGGGTGTCCCACGAAGAGGTCCCTATTTTCGAATTGATATGACAGACGTATAGAGCGCGCTACAGACTTGAAATTCTACAGTAGTGACTAACACATATGTAAAAGAAATACCCCTGAGTATCAGTTAATTCTGACTCATCCAAACAAAATGGCGGAAAAACAAAAAAACAACAAAATCAGCAATCGTATTTTAAGGGTAAACCTACTTTTATTTAGAATAGGAACAGCTACAGCTGTTTAGACTATTTTAAATCTATCAGGTGACTGTGTGTATCCACAACAATGAACATATTGGGTAATAAACATTGGCATTTGTTATTAAGTTGCATTGTAAAGTGTCTTATGTACCATGCCGTTTTCAACTGAGCAAAAAGTGAAATATTGTTCCTGGGCTATTGCCTTTGAAAATGATTATGAAGCAATAAGGTGTTTTAGGGAAAGGTACCCAGGTGTAGTTCCACCGTCAAGGAAATCTATTCGTAAGTGGAAGACTATCCTACTAGAAACGGGGTCAATACAAAAAAAATACCATAGATCCTCCAACATAGAAAATGAAGAAATCGTATGTGCTGCTTTCATGGAATCTCCAAATACGCCTAATTCAGTAAGAAAGGTGGAATCTGCTACAGGGATACCGAAGTCATCTGTCCAAAGGTATGCCAAAAAGAACAAAATCAAACATTATAAAACTCATTTAGTTCACGGACTGCTTGAAGATGATCCTGACAGACGATTGGAGTTTTGTTCGATAATAATTGAAAAGACTGACGTAGATAGAAAATGGCATGAAGGAATCGTGTTTTCAGATGAAGCGACATTTTATCGAACAGGAACTGTAAACAGGCATAATTGTCATTACTATAACTACTATAACACAAAAAATCCACATATCTTACAAGAAGAGAAATTAAAATCAACAGGTATAACAGTTTGGGCTGCTGTTACCAAGGATGGTGTTTTGTCGTATGACATATCCCGACAAACAATGACTGGAGAAAGGTATGCATCAGTTTTAAGCAATCACATATAGTTCCTCATCTTTCTCAGCCTGAGATGAAAGACGTTTTTTCCAACAGGATGGAGCTCCTCCGCATTATGCTAATGTGGCCAAAGCAGTTTTGGACCAAAATCTTCCTAACCGTTGGATAGGTCGTGGCAGCAGCTTCATGGACTGGCCCCCAAGGTCTCCAGACTTGACTGTTTGTGACTTTTTTCTGTGGGGCTTTTTGAAGGAGAAGGTTTATTGTCATAACATTGCGACAGACGATGAACTAATGAGGTTGATCGAAGAGGAACTGTTGTTGATACCTCGAGAGTTGTTCAGCAAAGCATATGACTGTTTTCTATTTCGTTGTCATCAGTGCATTGCGATCGATGGATATCAGTTTGAATAAGGTTTATGGATCAAATAGATTTAATTTATTTATGAGTTACTTATATCTTTAATTCCCTAACGTTGTTTAGTGCTTAGTAACATCGTTAAAATTCAATAATTATGTTGTAACACTTAAGCAAATAAAACTATTTTAACGTAAAGGTACTATTTCTTTAACCCTTAATTACACGCTAAGCGGTACTCCGTACCGCAATTTAATAAAACTTTAAATAAACAATAGTTTTAGAGCGGTTCAACGGTGAAAGTCACATGTATTCTTTCTTTGTTCTTTGAAGTACAATGAGGAGTGGTGGGGGAGTCGCAATAGTGGGGAGTCAGTCCGTTACAAACTTTAGTTGGGATCACATCCTTGAATGCGGCACGGCGTACCGCTTGTGTGTAGAAATGTAAGTATATTTTACAGATTTTTTTAATTGATCCTTATTTTATTATGAACTTTTACTGGTTCTAGATTTGTAATATGATTTTTTATATATTATTCCTTATTACAATAGTATTTATACCTATTTCTAGCACTCTGTAGCACTACCATTTTTACGTATTGTCAAAAAAATATTATGTACTATGCGTTGCATATTAGAGTTTGCTAACAATATTTTTATAATTCAGGGATTCAATTCGTCTTGAAGATCTCGAATCTGTCCTTCAGGAGTTATCGGATGAAGAACGAAAAGAGGAAGACCAAGAGGATGGGGTATTATTTGATTTTTCTAGTGACAGTGAAGGTGATCCCGAAAATATTCTGCAGGATGACCACGACAGCGAGAGTGAAGTATCAGGAGATGAAAATGATAGTGGCACAATGGTAAGTCATAGTCCAGATTTTCAAGTCTACCTGGGTCAGGGAAAGAAAAATGAGACTATCTGGCTTAGTGAAACTTGCGCCCTTCCATCAAAAACTAAATCTAAAAACATTGTCAAAGTCTTTCCTGGGCCTAAACGCTACGCTAGAGACGCCAAATCCGAAATTGAAGTATTTTTAAAACTTATCACTCTTGAAATGATTGATAAAATTGTTTACTTTACCAATATTTATATAGAAAATAAACAATTAGATCAAAGTTTTTCACGGGAGAGAGACTGCAAGTTTACCAGTCGATCAGAGATTATGGGACTTTTTGGCATTTTGTATATCTTGTCCATAAATAAAAGTTGTAAGGCCGATGCTAAACGAGCGTGGAAATCTAATGGTACAGGGTTGATGGTTTGTAGAGCTGCATTCGGTATCAATAGATTCAGATTTCTGCTACAGTCACTCCGGTTTGACAATATCAATACTCGAGTTGCTAATGATAAACTAGCAGCTATCAGGGAAATGTATTCTGCTTTGAATAAAAATTATCAAGATAGCTACAATTTATCCGAATTTATTACGATTGATGAAATGTTGCACCCCTTTCGAGGACGTTGCAGTTTTGTTATGTACATGCCGAACAAGCCCGCAAAGTACGGCCTAAAAATGTATGCTTTGTGTGATGCTAAGACCTTCTATGTTTGGAACTTTGAAATATACTGTGGTACCCAACCTCAAGGACCGTTTTTTCTCTCAAACAAGGCAACAGATGTCGTAAAACGTTTAATTAAACCTATAGAGAAAACCAACCGAAATTTGACAACTGATAACTATTATTCTACCTATGATTTGGCGATGTACCTGTTGGAACGTGGAATAACATTTGTAGGCACTATGAAAAAAAACAAGCCTGACATTCCAGTGGAGTTTCTACCTAACAAATCACGAACAGTAGGATCTTCTCTATTTTGTTTCCAAGATGTTTGCACACTTGTTTCTTATGTTCCAAAAAAAAATAAAAGCGTAATTCTGCTCTCCACAATGCATGACACCAATGAAATTGACCCTTATACAGGAAAACCTACTATAATCATGGATTATAACGCTACTAAAAGCGGTGTTGATACTGTAGATCAAAAGTGCGCTAATTATTCAACTAAGAGGAAGACGCGTAGATGGCCATGAGCAATATTTTTTAGATTTATGGACATGACTGGGATAAATGCTCATGTACTATACACGGCTAACAATTTGAACAATCTAGAGGCAAAGAAATCGAGAATGGATTTTTTGGAAGAGTTAGCTTTTAGTCTTCTTGATAGTCACCTAAAGGAGAGAGCTAATGTTAAAAATTTGCCTTTAGATATAAAAGCTTTCCTAGCAAAATATAAGGAAGGACCAAAAAACCCAGTGGCAGCTGACCAAACCAATTCTAATCTTCCCCGATGTGGCCCTTGTCATGAATGTGGAAAACACCGAAATAACAAAACGACCGTTCGCTGCTCTCAGTGTCAACGTTTTGTTTGCAAAAAACACTGCCACGCAGAGGTACGCTGCAACAGCTGCAAAGACGAGACATCGGATGACGAATGATCAAAATATAAATCAGTTCATTAAAATATAAACTTTAAATTCCTGTTCTTTTGATCTTAAATTTTATACAATAATTAATACAATTTAGTTTATGTGAATTTTAAATTTTTTTTCATTTATTCTTCTTAAATATATTTGTTACATAACATATCACTAAACTTGTATTATTTCCTTAACCTTTTCCCAATTAACATAAATCTTTTTCAACAATGCTAAAAAGCAATATAAATCCAAACAACAGGTAAAACGGTAAAGTTCTTGAAATGCGGTATGCAATACCGCATGCGTGTACTAGTGTTACTAAAAGAGATGCGTGTAGCAGAGGGTTAATATCCCGCCATTTTGTCCTAATGTGTCAGAATTAACTGATACTCAGGTGTATTTCTTTTACATATGTGTATGTTAGGACTGTTGAGTTTCAGGTTTGTAGAGTGTTCGGTGCATCTAATATATTAATTCAAAAATAGGGACCTCTTCGTGGGACACCCGGTACATTGATAAAACTTTCCAGCCCACCTAAGGTGGATGTTTATGATGAGAGAACAAGCACCAAAAAGCCCTTTAGGTACAATTTATGAATGATACTTTTTATCACACTTTACAACAGAATCACACAAACACTTAATTAATTAAATTTCATTATTCTATAGATTTTAAACGTGATTTAACCGATGCACAACATTGTTGCTATCAGTTGGGAAGCACATGAAAATTTTGAGTTGTTTGTAAATTTAAAGTACCGCAACACATTGTTTTCTCACAATACCTTTTGGTAATAGTACAATAGAATACTTTTCCTCCGGTTACTAAATTAAGAGGTCTTTTCTGCCTCACTGCAGTTATGAATCCATAAAATGTTATATCAAAGCCCACTAAAGAATACCGTTGAGGGACGGGCTTGTGTACACCGAGACCTTGAACGCTCCAATCGCCGTAGTGCGACGTTGTCACGTTATGCCCACGCTTCTAACTGACTGCGGCTGACTCAACGCATTTATAATTCTTTAAACTGTGTGATCAAGCCTCGAGCGGTAAATACCAGGAGTGTTCGAGGCTAGTAGATATGGCAACGCTGCTCGCCCATCCTATTGGCCACGGCACGGTATTCATTAGTGGGCTTTGATATAGTCTGAATCCGCCCCTGAGTGTGTATGAGTAAGGTAAACCGTGATATAAGAGCAGTATTATATTACATTATCATCTATATTTATCTTGATAATTGCTTTCTTTCAAACCCTAGGTAAAAATGTTAAAAGTTTTCTACAGTTCAGTTTTGTATTTGTAATTTTGTTAAAAACATATTTTGAAATTTTCATTTAATATCTTCATTTGCTTGTTAAATAGTAGGAATATACTATGCTTATAGATTTTATTAAACAAATTTTTTACTCTATTTTCCATATGTTTAAAAAACTATATTTTTATCATACTGCAGTATAAACTGATGTTTCTAATGCTCACGTTACATCCGTGAAGTGATACTTTATTGTGGTCATTCAATACTTGCTCAAAAAGTCAGCTGATTCAATAATCAGTTGGCAATTGCTAACCAACTAGTAGATGACAGTGACTTATGTGATAAGTTTACACAATCATAGGAGCTGAATTGACCACTCAAATTTACGTGATAGCTCTCACCATAAAACTTTAAATAAATGAACAAAAATTAAATAGTAAAAATCCAAATGTTCTCTTTTTATTATCATATATAATAAATACTAATGTATAAAATAAGAAGTCCCTTTACAAAATGACTGAGTCCTGTAGAACGGTGGCTCTACAGACTTAATGTCAAATGTGCAGTGCAAGTTCTTTGAAAGTAAAAGAGCCACCTCCTTGTAATCAGACTCTTTTACATCATCGACACAGTCTCCACGGATGCCAACTCCTCTTCGGTTCTTCCTAGAGCTCTACAACTCCTTTAGGAAAGGCTCTTATCCTACTTCGAAGAGGGTTGCTTGCTGTTGGTATGCGGACTGGGTGAAGGCTTTCCCAGAAAGGAGTTTCTAAAGTAAACAAACATGATAAGTGTGTTAAATTTTTGATCAATATACAATTAAATAATTATTCCTTTTGACTTCAGCTTGGCCTACAGGTAAATTTTGAAGTTCATCCTATCATAAGCCATAGGGTACCGTTACACAAATACAGTTTCAGACACAAGTTTTTGGGAAATAATTAGAAGATATGTAACAATAATAACAGCTCGGTATTATATCTACTGAGAAAATAACAAATTGTTAATTCTGCGGTATCATTTGTGATGTGTATAAACGATTATAAACATTGATAAAATTTAGTTTGATAAAATATAAATGTTCCTACTAGTTTATGAAGTCAGGAATATTATATTCGACTGAGCAAGAAGTGAATATGCACGGGTACTTACATTATTTCTATTTCTTACAACAGGACATGTAGTGGCATATCCTATCAATCTAAAAAAAACAAAGGACAGAGACCGGATTTAAGTATTTCCTCCGACTTATCCAACAAAGTAATTTCTAAAACAAAATATGAAAATGTTTTACAGACAAGTAAACAATATTAAAGTAAAAATAAATTCACTACATATGTTCAGAAAGTTGCAAAACATAATTCACAAAAAAATGCGTCTCTAAACAAAATCTTAATTTTATATAAATTTAAGATTTTAAATGTTAAATATTTTAGTATCTAAAGTGAAATACCCTGAAACATTTTTCAGATCAAATCAAATACACCAGTTTAAACAAATATAATTCGGCTCCCTCCATAGAAAAGTCATTACAAGCCTACTAGGTATAGGCGGTGATACAGACGGAGGGTCATGACCCCCCCCCC
>JAGFPH010004682.1:40216-53944 GCA_018207615.1 Philaenus spumarius
AAAATTTTTTCTGAGAACCATGATCGGTACTCACTGACCACTCCCAAAAGGTCTCAACATAAGAGTTGCTGCAATAGCTCATGTTTTCTATATAAGTTCGCTAACAAATTTCTAGTTGCAAAAATAGACCTATATATTATGTAATGCCTTGCAGGTTGATTGATTTTTTATTCTCTATGTTATGTATATATTTCATTTTTTTGGTGGTTAGGTTAGGGCACCTGCCAAACTCTCCATTTCAATATTGTTTTTGTTCTTTTTGATGGAAGTCTCAAACTGGCGTATGCCTAGGAGACCCCTAAATTTGTTCAGTGTTACACTGATAATTGTATTGTTGTAAATTGTGTTTGTATATTTTGTATGTATAATTTATGTTATAAGTAAGTATAGTTATGTTATCAGTATGTTAAAAAATATTCTTCTTTTGTTTTTGATGTATTATATTTTGTTTGTTTTTCCTGTATAACCTAAGTGAGATTTTAAGTTGTGTTTTTATTTGTATATACAGTGTAACATGTGAATAAATATAATAAAATAAAAAATAAAAATAAATTTCTTAGAAGAACCTAAATTGGTAGGTTTTCGTGCCCAACTATAGTTTTTCTTGAAATCCCGCCAATGGTTGATAAAATATCTCGAAATGATTACCAACAGGTTCTGCAAAATGTAGAAAACGCGTGGAGACTGTACAAAGTTGTACTACATAAATTCTTTTAAATATGTACAGACGTAACTACAGTAGGTTTGTATTATACATTCATCTTGTTTGGTTTTCTATTCTAAGTTTGTGCTTTTTAACTTATGCCTACTAAAAGTGTATGTACAAACTCCATTCCCAGTTTCACTCTTTTTACTTTTGCTGTCGTTTCATATTGCTGTGAGTATATTATATACAGTGATTTCTTCTTTTCAATTACGCCTGTACATTGCTACGGTGCGTAACTGTTGCTATATACGTCTACTGTCAACCATTTCATCTTATTTGCGAAGAAGTTTCTAGAGATAATTTTGTCACGGGCATCATTGCTGTTTTTAAAAATAAGATGTTTATTATGTAGTAAACTTGTGGAATTTGTTTTAGAAAAACAACCACCAATTTCTTAAAGGCAACCCAACTTAATTTTGACAGAAATCAATACAAGTTTTATATTCGATGATTACAATTTATGAGGAGTTTAAAACAATTTGAAAACTGATAATCGGCAACTCCAACAAACCTAAAGTTCGAAGTTTGTAACGACAGCACGTAGCTTATAGTTTTTCAAAAGAAAGATCATACAATATGTACAATTTTCTCTCGTTACACTCGAAAATGTAAAATAATTTAAGGATGGAGCTTAACGATTAAAACATAAACTCTCTAACTTCAAGGGAACTATTATTTATTGTTTTAGAGGCAGTTATTCAATTCCCATCCCTTACAGCAAGTAATCAACTTGTGAGTGTTTTTCATTTTACTTTCTCACAAAAGTATAGTGATCGAAAAAAAAATCTATGTTAAGATTTTTGTGGAAATATCTGTTTTGGGACACCTGAGACCAAAAAAATAGTGATTACAAAATGTCTGTCTGAATGTATACAAAGCTAGAGAGAACACTATTCGATCGATTTCGAACAAATTTGCACCAAACATGTCAATTAGGCCTGTATAAATGCACGAAAAAAATATTTTGAAACATTTTGAAAAACAACCCTCTTTTGACAAAAAAAAACCCAAAAAGTCAGTTATTATTTTTTTAATAAAAAAACGACTCTAACGATTTTGATAAAATTTTGCTTATTTGTAGCCCTTAATGTACCCTACCATATGCAAAAAACTGCATCTTTCTAAAAATTCTCGTTTAGCTAATAATAATAATAATAACTAGTTTTTGGGTTTTTGGATTAAAGTAGACAGTAACTAATAAATATTATTATTATTAGCTAAAGAAAAAACTATTCGATCTATTTCGAACAAATTTGCACCAAACACGTCAATTAGGCCTGTATAGATGCACGAAAAAAGGGTTTGAAAATTTTTGAAAAACAACCCCCTTTTTGGAAAAAAAATCCCCCAAAAATCGGTAATTATTATTAGGTAAACGAGAATTTTTAGAAAGATGCAATTTTTTGCATATGGTAGGGTATATTAAGGGCTACAAATTAACCGAATTTTATCAAAATCATTAGAGCCGTTTTTTTTTATAAAAAAAATAATAACTGATTTTTTGGGGGGTTTTTGTCCAAAAAGGGGGTTGTTTTTCAAACATTTAAAAAATATTTTTTCTTGCATCTATGCAGGCCTAATTAACGTGTTTGGTGCAAATTTGTTCGAAATCGATCTAATAGTTTTCTCTCTAGCTAATAATAATATCCTATTATTAGTTTTATTAGTTAGTCTCCTACTTTAAATCACCTCTCCTACCCCCACCTACAAATATGAAGTCACAGTGAATCTGTTTAATAATTTAAATATGTTTGTGAGAAAGTATGTGCCAGTTCCTGGTACCATTTATTTCGTATAGTGAGAAAGTAAAATAGCAATAAATAATAGACTATAAGCTGCAAATAGAATTACGATTGTTTTTAATGTCTTTCCATACGAGCTATTCAGTCTATTAGTTAAACAATAAAAAATGCAGTATACCCTACAAGTGAGCTAACATTAACCAATATCAGGTGTGATCATTGAGGTTCAGTCGGTAGAGCGTTGCCAAGCAATGGTAAAGGTCCTGGTCCATGTTTTACCACTTGTAATTTAGTTTCATGATTTTGGTATCCAAGTCACTTCACAAAATGAAGTAACTAGTCCGTCTTGTGACTTCTTGAGTTGTCCTACTTACGACGCGTTTCGAGACCGTAGTCTCATTATCAAGTATATAATATATTAATCATTATTCAGGTCGTCATATACACACACAAACACATTTATAGAGTATAGAGTACTTATAAATTATGTGTTGTGTACGTTGTGTTATTAATGTGTTTGTATTTGTGTGTGTATATGACGACCTGAATAGTGATTAAAATATTTTATATTTGATAATGAGACTACAGTCTCGAAACGCGTCGTAAGTAGGACAACTCAAGAAGTCACAAGACGGACTAACAATCAGGTAAAATACTAAAATAGTAATTTCCTGTATTTATTTCACTTGTAATTTAGTTACATTCACCCTTGCTGAGGAAGTGTGTAAGCAGAACAATGATTACAAATCAAAAATAACAATAAAGGTAATAAATAGGCCAGTCGGTAGAGGTAAATTTAGACCAAAAGTTCCAGTAATTTGCAATACGGCTGATTTTTTTTATAAGTTCATTCAATTATGTAGATTAACATAAAAAAAGTGTACCAGTCTATAGATTTCCCAAAGTCGAAAAAAAATCGATTATCATTATTTTTTTCGATTATCCTTAATATTTTGACCTGGGGTGCAGATAGAGGAAAATTAACATACCACCGTGTAGGGGAGGTGTTTTTCAACAAAAAAGGTCATATGTATTTATTTCGTCCGAGCAATGGTTTGTCTGTAAAAAAATCGATAATGCAGGTATGTATTTTGCAGCAGGGGAAATCACTAAAAGGGGACATCTTATTCATATATGAAGCGTTGGCTCATTCTAAATTGGCCGAATTTTAATATATCGAATTGAAACTTGACATAGAAGTTAAAATATATATTTTAAACATTTATGCTGAGTCTCAGCTTGTTATCTTGAAAATTACCCGATCTAGAGGCACTTGACTTAACAATGGGTTTCTCGATTTTAGGAGTACCGGACCCACCAATTAATTTTAAACAGCTCCAGTTTAGAAAATTTTCAAAATATCAACCTGAAAGTTTTTTACAAGTTAAATATATAGATTCAAACAAGATCAAGGAGTATAAACCTTTTTTATTATTTACTTTTCAAAGCACAAGTAACTTAAAAAAGTATAATTTTAGGCCTTTCTAGATTTTTCATCAAAACGCTTGAGTTAATTGGCTGCAGATTAGTCAATTTTTTAAATATAGTTTTTAAAATAAGTATAGAAAAAAACAATTGTGTTTTCAACTTTTGTACCAATTTTTAAATCGATATGTTCAAAAATGTCGAAAATGGAGTCGTTGAATGCAAAGGTGTTATAGTTAAAACGGAAACAGAAGACCATTTTCAAGCGCCTCGTTTTAAAAAATAACATCAAAAAATCGTTCATACTTACTAAAAATATTTATACTGGTGTACTCAACTTGTAAAACAAATTTGATGTTGATATTCCAAAAATTGAAGAAACTGGAATAGATTGAAATTAGTTCGTGAGTCTAGTACTCCTAAAATCGATAATCGAAATCGACTCCTAGATCGGGTCATTTTCAAGATAACAAGCTGAGACTCAGCATAAATCTTTAAAATATGTATTTAAACTCCTATGTCAAGTTTCAATTCGAAATACTAAAATTTGGCCAATTTAGAATTAGCCAACGCTTCAAGTTGTCCCCTTTTAGTGATTTCCCCTGCTGCAAAACACATACCTGCATTATCGATTTTTTTCTAGACAGACCATTGCTCGGACGAAATAAATACATATGATCTTTTTTGTTGAAAAATACCTCCCCTATACCAATGACTACATATCATATGTACATATATATAGCACATACATATATGTAGTCATTGCCTATACGGTGGTATTTTTTATTTTCCTCTATCTTCATCCCAGCTCGAAATATTAAGGATAATAAAAAAAAAAATTATAATCGATTTTATTTTCGACTTTGGGAAATCGATAGACTGGTAAACTTTTTTTATGTTAATCTACATACTTTAATGTACTTATAAAAAAAAATCAGTCGTATTGCAAATTACTGGTAGTTGTAACCTATAACGACTGGGCTATAATTGGTAATAAAGGTAGCTGTGGTAGCTATATTAGAAAATGATTATTTGACAGATTTAATTGCCATAAACAAATAGAAAAACCCATTTAAACCATGTTTCAGCTATTGTATTTTAAAAACAGCAACTTTGTCCCCGACAAGGTACCTGTGAAACTAATTCACTCAACTCACGTAAGTACAAACTGCCCGTCCTCTTTTCGTTCTCCAAAAACCTCTGTGTCCAGTTTTTCGGACCCATTCTCTCCCCCGCCAACAGCCTAAGCCCGTTTTTTATCTTAGGAACCGTATTCTCCTGTAAGTACCGCATCCTCCCGTAATATTTCTCGTTCTCTATGAACTTCTTCGTCCATTCTTTGACACCGTCCTCGTTCCTCAACTCCAACGGATGCAATTTTTTCCTCTCGTTTTCGATAAACGTTTGTGTGATCTCCTTCAGACCGACCGGTTTCCTCGGAGGCCCAAACGTGACCTTCTTCGCTGTTGTGGATTTGTCATTACCTCTGTTTAATATCGAATGAACGCTTTTACCATTATTGTACAAGGCTTTAAATTCGTCCAAAGTTTTCGGTTTTTGTATTTTCGTCCCTTTCAACAGTTTACTAATGTCTGTGGGTTTCGTTCTGTGTTTTATATTTCTAACCGGTATTTTACTTCTGTATTTATATTTCATCTTTCGATTCACCGCTTTGACAGGATCTCCGAACCCGTCTTTATGTTCGTTTTCACTAAAACTATTCTTCAGGGGTTTCGTTTTACTTTTCACACTTGTATTTTCTTTACGTTTCAATTCACTTTCACTCTTCACAGAGTTTTCATTCCTCCCCGTAACCTTCTTCGCTCTATGCTTTAGTTTCTTCTTCTTCTTCTTCCCACTCCCTACTCTAACGTCTTTCACCAACCTACCAACTCCACTCACAATATCTTCACTCCTTACCGTACCTTTTGTCGTCGTACTTTCGACCACGTCCTCTTCATCTTCGTTGGGGTTGTTCTCCTCGACTTCTTCGTACAAGGGCGACCGTGGGTTCTCGTCGGTACTGATGTCGTCCGGTAGTTCTTGCGGAATTGGTTCTGCTACGGTCTCCACGTTTTCTGTTTCCAGTTGGTCTTGGAAGTCTTCCGGTTCGTAGCCGACGCCTTCGTCCAGGTCTTGTTGGTAAATGTCGTAACCGGGATTCGGATACTCATCGGGTGTTTCTTGTTCTAGAGCCTGAAATTTTAAGTTTGAAATTAATACAAAAGAAATTGAAAAATTTTACATAAATTATGAGAGTTGAAAGAATACAAATAATTTTTAAGTCTTTGTAAACAATATTTTGAAAGTAGGGTGAGTTACGGTGACCTTCTAGAAAGAGGGGGTTTTCTTTCCTAGGCCAAACCACCTGTTTCACCGGTCAGCCGCCCCGAGACCCTAAAGAAATATAGTTCTTCTTAAACAAATTGTTCGCTCTCCTCTAGCGTTTCACTTAAAAATTAACATCTGAAAATCGGTAACGACAATGTACGTTTTAACCAGTGACCGAGGTAAACGGTTGAGAAACTTGAATATACCATTTTGTAGGGAATTTCATCAGCTTCATTTTTGAAATATACATTATACATACAGGTGTACATAATTTACTATTTATACGGGTTATAAATATTATACATATTTAATTAAATTTAAATGAACAATTCTTGGATCTTTGTATCTTTGTATCTGACGCGAATCTCGAAAACGGCTCTAACGAATTCAAAGAAATTTAGTATTTAAGTGTAGTTTTGGTTTTTAAGTACACCCATATAGTTGTATTTCGTGTAAAAACGGAATTTTTTAGAAAATCTAATTTAAAAGTAGAAAAATTTTAACATAGGGTCTTATGGGTTGCCATGTTGGTTACAAAATAACAACGAAATAGTAAATAAAGCAATCAAAACAGCTGTTTATAAACAAGCCATGAGATTGAGGTATTATCCAAAATCAGCTGTTCATTGGATAGTTTTTAATTACTGTTAAAAAACACAATCTAATTTATACTGTTTTAGCACGTTAGAATTAGAATAAATTGTTCCTGATTTAACAATTTATTTTGTAAAAAAAAGTAAACTTGGCAAAAATGGATAAATTCTAATAGTAAATTTTGTAATATTATAGGCCTGGCTCATTTCTGAAACATAGTATTGAGGTTATGTTTACTACTGTATAATTAGGCCTGGTTTCAAAACTTTAGTTGACAGAAGATAGTAGAACTAGGACTAAAATCGTAATGAAAGCCTCTCACGTTTCTAAAGCATGTATTTGAGGTTATAATTAATCTTGTAATTACTTGTAAGCCTGGTTTCATAATTTTACAAACCAATGTACAAACGACCCAAAGATTAACGAATTTAGCGAATTTTCCAACTGCGAGCGAAGCGAAGCAGTCATCTGAGGCCAAAGGCCGAGGCGGCGTTGGGCCGCGAAGCGTCCAGGGGCAGAGCCCCTAGTTTAATTAAACTACATATAAAGAGATTAATATAGTTACAGACTTTGGAAACGAAACTAGAGTGACAAGAATTTTACTAGTAAAATTTAAAAAAAGTACCCCTAATCTTCAAAATGCTGTAACTATTTACCGGGTGAAAATAAATTAGCATAATGTATACATTTTTGATGGGAATCTTTCGCTCTACAACTTCCTTCATGACGAGTTTTCTGTAACATGGAAGGGGAAAGAGTTATAAGAGGAAGATTGGCGAAATACCTGAACCGCTACAGGTTTTCTTGACAAATTTTCATACTTAACGACTCATATCTCGAAAACGGTAACACTTAGGTGTAAACACGGATAAGGTAAAAAAATGTATTACCTTTAGTTTTAAAAAATGTAAAATTTTCTGTGCGAAGCACCGTTTTCGAGGTAAACGTCAACAACCAAAATGTGGGGCCTTTGGGACCCCCTCCCACCCCCGTGGCTCCTGAAATCGATTATACTTTATTTAGGCTTTATTCAGGGGACCATCCGAAACACATTCCTGGAAAAATTGGAACCCCATGATTTAATGAACGATTCGCCGTCATTTTGAGATAATTTGACTGGACTAAAAGTATGGCAAGAGGTGGCCCGTGAAGTCAATATGACAGGTGTGAAAAGTTCAATAGTTTTAAGTATTTATCACTGTTAGATAAAATAAAACCTGAACACAAAATCTCACAACGAACACGTTTATTAACTTCAAACCCGTTTCAACGACAATGTCGCCATCTTCAAGTGTCGTTGAAACGCGTTTGATAAACGTAGGCCTATTTGTTGTTAGAATTTGTGTTCAGGTTGTATTTTATCTAGTTAGTTTCTCACAAGTCAAGCTCAATATTTATTTATTTATTGCTATTGTATTATTATTATTATTATTGTTATTATTTTTATCATTATTATTGTTATACAACGGGGACGATGAAGAGATGTCAAAACCCTCCTAGGTCTTCCTAGTCAGAAGTTTATTGCACAGTGTTTGAAAACCTTGCGTAACCCGCGGTATTGATAATAATCAATGATATCTTCTTCAACTCAATCTGAATTTCACATAGAAAAATATAAAAACCAACTGCACTGCTCGAATAGACACCAACTGATCCACAATCAGTCTTGTCCGTGTGTGGACAGAAGTTGCATTCTGGTTGTAAATTGCTCGTACAGTGCAACCTTTGTCCAAAAACAATCGCACCGTGTACGCTCGGGCTTACAATATACTTGTTTAGCCAAAACTTCACCAGATTTGAGTGCAAAGAGATTAGTTAAAGTGATTCATGTTTATTTTACGTTTTCCCAATTCACCGGCAGTTTAAAGGACCAGCTTTTCTAACTAACCTCGTCAGAGTTGAGAAGAGGTTGCGGACTCTGTTTCTCCGAGATCTCATCCTGTCCCATGTCCTCGAAAGCGCTGTCGCCGTTAGAGGTCGGAGGTTTCTTCACGCTCGCGATATCATCTAGTTCCTGGTTCAGCAGCCGCCAGTCCCAAGACGCGGGGGCGATGCTGGCTGTCCGTGGGGCTTCCGGGATAACGGACAACAGTTTGGCGTCCAGATCGTTGGGTTTTTGGAGGTAGTAGGAGGCTGTTTTGCCTTTCTGAAATAATATTAATAAACATGTATACACTAGCTAAGCTCTGTCCTCGTAGATTGACCTGTTTATATGAATGATTACTTCTTTCATCTCAGATATATTATAAACGTATAAACATGTTTCCACTTTATATCAATCGTAGGTCTATAGATTCTGCCTTGTTGAAATAATATTCCAACAGAAAACAAATTTCCGCGCAATATTTATGAATATGATAATAATAATAAATAATTTATTTCCTGAGTACATATTTTGTCGTGTACAAAATACGTTAGCCCTATTGGTTGTTTAGAAACTAAGACCACGCCCTCTCTTGTAAAGAATAAAAACAGCCTATGCCACATGAATGAGGCTTGTAGCTTAGTCATAGGTTAAGGTAGTCATAATGTTATAGTTGTAACAAGTATCACTGAGGATGACGTCTTTGTCGTTGAAACGCGATTGTTGAACGTATGCTTGTGAGAATCAGTATAATCACTATACACTGGGGAAACCCCTGCGTGCTCCGCACGCCAATCACGTTGGTACCTTCTATACACATAACCATGTTATGTTTTCTTTATAATAAAGGTGTAGGATTAATAATAACCCCAAAACTAAGATGATAAATAATGTTAAATGTTCAAATCAAAATTATTTCCTATATTTTATAACAACAGTTATAATAAAGGTTAAAAGAACCAACAATGCTCAGGTTTACACTTTAATAAAAACCTTACCTAAAAGTTATAAGTACAAAAAATTTATTCAAAGTTTAAAATCAACTGTTAATGGAAATATTAGAGAAAACAGCTGTTTTATCTGTTATTTTATTCAATTGGTTGGTATGGTAATTATTGTAAATACATGTGTTGGTTCAGTCTAGACCTAACCTAAGAATTTTTTTTTTGACTAAATTTACAAATATTGTAATAAAAAAATGTTTTTATCAAAATGAATTCTAGCCTATGTTACTCAGGGACAGTGTAGCTTTTTATTAGTGAAACTATTTTTTCAATCGGTTCAGTAATTCTAGAGAACTACATAACATATTTTACCTCTTTATAATATCACTATATTATACTCGTCAAGTTCAAAGTGTATCAATAGCTACGCAATAGTTTAATATCGTACCTTATCCTTAATGGTTTCTTCAGCTCCGAACTCTTTCAGTAGATTAAAAAGTTCTCCGTTGTCCTTCAGGATGGCCGCGTAGTGCAACGGTGTCCTGCCTTCGTTGTCCTTGATGGAGATCGCTTTGGGACACCTGTCCAGGATGTATTGGACGATGTCTGTATGTCCTAGACCCGCGGCCTGGTTAAGAAGTAAAATCAGTGTATTAAACATGCACAGACTATATTCAAATATCATCGCCGTATTCCGTAATTTGATACGTATGTTTCGCGCTTGGACATGCAACTTTAGAGGAGCTCGACGTCGTTGAAGTCCCTAGTCAAATACTAATTACAGCGCCTAATCAGAACATACGGGTGGATAAAAAGTTTGTTCAGGCTGGATTCTTGACTTCTAACAAAAGTGGCATAAACGGTACCAGATAATTGCCACTTACTTTCTCCCAGTTGAAACTTTATAATTTCCCAAGAGTAGCATAGGAGATGGTTATTTAGAATTGCAAAAGTAGGAAAATGTTACCATGGAAAATATTAGATGCATGTAACACACATCCATATTATATTATTATATTATAATATAATTATTAATATTAAAACTATTCGATCGATTTCGAATAAATTTGCACCAAACATGTCAATTTAGCCTGTATAGATGCACGAAAAAAAGGTTTTGAAAAATGTTGTACACCAACCCACTTTTTGGCCAAAAAAACCCCCAAAAATCTGTTATTATTATTATTATTATTACCTAAACGAGAATTTTTAGAAAGATGCTGTTTTTGCTTATGGTAGGGTACATTAAAGGCTACAAATATGCAAAATTTTATCAAAATCGTTAGAGCCGTGTTTGAGAAATTTTGATTTTTCACTTTTTTTGACCATTTTTGGGTGTAAAACCCCTTGAAAATAAATAATTAGAAAGAAAGAAGGAAAATGCCTGAAGATATTCCAGAACTACACCTACATACCAAATTTCATCAAAATCGGACCGTTTGTATGGCTCCATCTCTGTACACATCCTAACAGACACACGGACAGACATCACCAAAAAAACACTTTTTTGGGTTCAGGGAGCACCAAAACAGATAATTCCACTAAAAATATTTTCGGGTTCAGGGAGCACCAACGCAGATAATTCCACTAGAAATTTTTTTGGTGTTCAGGGAGCACAAAAACAGATGATTCCACTAAAAATTTATATCCGAAAATTTCGACGAAAACAATACTTTCTCCATATACTTCGTGTAGGGGGGAGAAAGTAAAAATGTTTCATCTCTCATTCGTAAACTAAGCTCTATTTTATTAGTTTTAAAATTGTGTTAACAGCAGTCGTTTTTCTGCCAACTTTAAAATTTCTAATGGAAACCCACATATGTTATTGAATTTTACAAATAATTGTATGATTTGTTTATTCTGTGTAATAATTTTAACATAGATGGGATGGGGGGGGGGGCAAAGTTAAAAAACATTAAAGTCTATATTAGTTTTTAATATTTTAAATTTAACATCTATATATTTAAAGCCGTAAGGAAAAACACATTTGGACAGTTCGTTTGAGACTTCTACTGGACCGATTTACATGCGGGTTTTACAAAAACAAAGGTTTTCAATCCTATATTAGCAGGTTTTATTTGTATTTTGAAAGTATTTACTTTAAATGGGTCAAAAATGAAAAATATAATTTTCTTATGGAGATTTAACATGGGAGAAAAAGTTAACTTTTCAATCCTTTGGACAGTTCGTCTGAGACTTCCACTGGACCGATTTACATGCGAGTTACACCAAAACAAAGGTTTTCGTTCCAAAATTAGCAGGTTTTATTTTTATTTTGAAAATATTTACGTTAAATGGGTCAAAAATGAAAAATAAACTTTTCTTATGGAGATTTAACATGGGGGAAAAAGTCAACTTTTTCAATCCTTAGGACAGTTTGTCTGAGACTTTCACTAAGCCGATTTACATTCAGTTTATACCAAATAAAAGCAAAACTTTTCTATATTAACAGGTTTTATTTACTTTTACATCAACTTAATTTCTTAAATTAAAAAATCAACATTTCCAAACCTTTGCAATGATTTTATTTTACATTTCTGCAATCAGCTGATTGTAAAGAAACAAAATATTATTTTCTAACAACAGAAGAAGAGCAAACGCTCATATATAATATAACAGCTGATTTCCCATCATGACCCATCCATCATCTGTACAAAACCTAGCGTAGATTGTGCTTTGGGGTTATGTTAACAATTAATTACAATTCATCTACAATGTAATTCTTCTGAAGTTTTTTTTTTTTTTAAATAGTATGAGTAATAAAATTAAGGTAGGATATAATAGGTTATACGATTTGCTTTGAGGCTATAAAGTGAATATAAATACAACCTTTTATCAACAATTAATTTATTCATTTATACAAATTTAAAGAAGATACACATTCATTTATCTTATATATTATTTATAAAATAAATATAGTCGAGTATTAATTTCTCTATTATAACATTAATGACTTCTAAATCATTTGATAACCCTTATGAAATAAAAACCAGTTAAAAGATAACAATTTTATCTTCACCTTGATGTATAGGCTATAATTATTAAGGCCTACATAAATCCAACATTTTACAAATAGGCCTACAGGATACCTTTAAAAACGCACTAAAACAAACAAAGTTCTTGATATTTATAATTAAGGTCTACATAAATACAACATTTTACAAATAGGCCTACAGGATACCTAAAAACTCACTATAACAAACAAAGTTATAGTTTGTCTGATGTATGTAAAATTGATCTGCCGTGAGGTGATTTTTCACGGTATCTTACTAAAAATCAATACAATGTTTTTCATGGTAGTTGGCAACTGTATTACTTATGCAAGGTAATGGTTGTTCTCCTTTCTTTCCTATCTGTATTGATATCCCAAAAAATTAGATTATGTGTGTAAAATATTAGTTAAATTCACTGATTGTCGAATCCATTTTTTTCTTTTTTAACTTTGCTACAAGAAAAATAATTGGAAGGAAGTAACATTTTAAAAAGACCATTTTACACATGTTTCGCACCATCTGCTCAGCGCTCCACTCACCACGAATGGAGCTGTATCCGCCGAGTATCGACGGGCAACAACTATCTATATATTTTCAGTTAGGCCTAGACTGAACCAAAATAAATAAATAGGGTTTATTGTTGATTGAGTAATCAGCTGTAGTCTCTAATATTTCCATTAACAGTTTGTTTGAAATTTTAAATCAATTATTAGTATTTTTAATTTTTAGGTTAGGTTATTATTAAAGTGTAGACCTGAACCTTGCTGACTACACAACGGGTTCCAACGGCGCACACCGGGTTCCAACAGGGAGTTGGGGGGTTGGCGTGCGGAGCACGCAGGGGTCTCCCCTAGTTACTTTTATTGCTGCTAGATAAGTGTAAACTTATAACTGTAGTAAATTATTTTTTTAAATGTCTTTTATAAAAAAGTTTCCGTTTTATTTCCGTTTTTTTTTTTTTAATATACTAGAATTATGAATTTCTATTTTATTCATACTTATTTTTGCCTTTTGGAATTGCTAAAACATGAGTACAAGCTGTTCGAAATACACTTCAACGGCTGTATAGTTCCATAGAACGACTGTATAGTTCCATAGAACTGCTGTATAGTTCCATAGAACGGCTGTA
>JAGFPH010004682.1:64908-78202 GCA_018207615.1 Philaenus spumarius
AACGAACTCATCCTCATAACGAACTCATCCTCATAACGAACTCATCTGAGCGACTTATATAAAACCAACGTGTATACATAATTTGGACCAAATCGGACGTAAAATGCGGATACATAAATACATATATATGTACGACCTTAGGTCTCACTATAAGAGTCACTCCAATAGCTCATATGTTCTACTTAAATTCGCTAATAAAACAACTCGCTAAAAGAAACAAGCACTGTAAATAAAATATACCAACCTCAAAATGAAATGAAAAATAGAGCAAAACTAGTATAGTAAAATAGTAGCCTATGTATATACACTTATTTTATAGATACCAACAATGCACAAATTATAATTTACAAATTGAATGTATGCAGCTATTATTTATAATTTTATAATAATTTACTCTTTTGATCTATAATGAGAGAAACGTAAAAAATAGAAGCGACTTTACACTTAAGTAGGAAACAATTTGAATATTTTTTAAACTTTCACTAACATTTAGAATGCAAAATCTATAAAGTTTCAATTTGATATCCCAAATCAGGGTTCTCAACCTTTCAGGCTCTGTTCCCTCTCTTTGAACATTCATGTGAGGTCACGCCTCCTCTCATACCACAATCGGAATTTGCAACTGAAGCTGGTTAGGATAACTGAAGCTGGTTAGGTTAGCTGAAGCTGGTTATTAAATAAAAATATACATAATTTCACACACAAAATGTAATATTACTACACTTAACTTTATTTTGAACATATTATTATCAGAACATATGAAATCAAAGAACTAAAAACAAATTTATTTGAGGTAATCTAGGGACTATTTTAGGTCGGCATATATTATTAGTCATTTTCACAACATTATTAATTAATTAATGAGAGGGCTTGCACTGTTTGTCCTTGACATATAATGTTTTTAGTACACTCACGGATCCCTAGAAATTCTTCTGCGCCCCTCAGGTTGAGAACCCCTGTCCTAAATCATTATGGAGGGTAAAATGATTTAAAAAAACAGACATATAAACAACTCAGAAAAAGATACTTTATACACACGTTATGACATAATTATATAAAACATACACTATACAGTGTGTCAAAAACTATTGGACGGCTGGATTTCTCGGTTTCAAAGATAGAAAAATATTAGACCTTTTATTTTAAAGGATTGTCTATTTTGAATAACTTGTTGGTTTTTTAATTTTGAAAAATCTTTATTTTTTTTTTTTAAATGTGGCGGCCAACTTTAAAACTTTTAAACGAAACCACCATTTTGTATTACGTTAAAGATATTTTACTCTTTGCTTTTAAAAAATAAAACTTGACCGTTTACGCGTAAATTGGACTTGAAATTTTGATTTTTAAAAACTAAAGAAATTTTGGGATGTAAGCTAATAAACAATTTTCATTTAAAAAGATCCCTGATATGATTTGTTTTGTCAAATCACTCGATGCAAATTACAAACGTAATATTTGTTAATGACCGGTCCAGAGTTATTGGTGGAAAACTGTAAAAAACGGACTACAGTCGTTAAAATTGTTTTGTAAAAATGTGTCTGTTCGTATTTTATGTGAGTTTTTCAAGTTTTATTTTATTAATAGAGTTTAATGCTGGGATAAAGTTAGAACTTAATAAACATGAAGTTCTTACAAACAGGCTCTAGCCACACTATGTTTACCACCAATAATTTATTTACAATTCAAAATTGAAATTGTAGTACAATGTGCATACGTCGCCTGAATTACTTTTTCGTAAAAAAATGCCGTCGCCTGCAAACATATCAGCCGGATGGCGTGTTGTAAACTTACGCCCAAACATTAAAACTACATTAAACAAATAAACACATTCAAATCGATTTTCCAAATGTTAAGGGCAATGCCACATTGATCCGTGTCAATGTCGATTTATAGAAGTCAATGTACTCTGCTCATGTACAGATATCAATGTAAGTCGTGGGCCAATTATTGTACACGCAGAGGATTACAGAGCAAACCACCAGTAGGCATAGGGAACAAACAAATCTGTTTAGACACTTTTTATCGTGTATAAATCTTTTTTCAAATCCAAGCTCTCCTGAAGACATTCGTAGGCGGGTCACTTTAAATAATTTTCAAATGTAAACATTGGTCAAAAGTTACAATAGCCAGGTCTCTTAAAAGTGTATTATTATTTTGAACTATGTCATAAATATATTACATAAACTAATAATTATTTTAGTTACATTATTCATTAAGTTTTTTAATAATATGTTATATTTTAAACTAGAGTACTCCTCCTCTTGCTCGCTTCGCTCACCAACCCCCGCGGTAAATGCAAACAGATTATTGTACCTCTTCTATTTTACAATATGCCTTAATACCACAAATAACAATATTTTATTTGAAACTGCATTTAAAATAGTGATATAACCTACAAATTAAAAATCATCTGTCATACAAGAAAATCATACCTACAACAGTCATACCAAGAAAATCCTAAACTTCTTTAATCATCTTTTAGCATAACCTTATCCTTAAAGAAGAAAACTTCTAGCATCTACTAGTATTCGCTTATAAGACAGTATATTCTTAATTTACATTTCTATTCATCAGGGCCTAGAAAACGGGTTTGGCCTGAGGCCCAGACATTTTTATATTAGGTTAAATTCAAGGTCATACACGTTGCAGACCGCCATTTCTCTGTGTATCTTCTTAAAAGAGTCTGCAGAATGCGCTGGTGTCTCATGTGTGTCAATTTAACTCTCAGTGATTATTTGTCAAGAGTTTAGCCCTAGAACATAACCCTAGAACTCCCTAGAACCGGCAAGGTTAACGAAAATGGATTTTTTGGCGTTAGCAAGCATTTTTTCAAAAATTCGCCAAAAATAGTAAATGAATCCCAATACATTGAAAGTCGAGTTTTGCATTTTCCATTTGCCAGTATTTCTCAGCACTGTACGAAAACCGTTAGAGTAAATATGGTTTGCTTTACACCAAACGAAAGATTGAACTTTGGTCTATAAATAGATATAAACAAATAAATTCAAATAATTCGAATTCTAAGAGATATATCGAAAGCAAAATGTGCTGTTTTATTGGTTGAAATCAGTCCAATTGCAAAGGTTAACAGACAATTCCATATCTTTGGAAATATATAAGTTACTTTTGATTGAATGTCAGTTTTAGAAAGTATAAAAGGCATCTTTATATTATTGTTAAAATATCCCGGTCGAGCGGTGGACAGCTTCAAAGAAATGGTAAATTTGAGTATTTCCATGTGATTTATTCGCGCGGCGTTGGCTTTTCAGAAAACTAATATTTTGAAACGATGATTACATATGTAAATTATACGTTTTAGAAAAAAAATTGTAAATACAAAAATTAAAGTTTCAATCATTTCCTTTCTAACGGTTTTTGTCTTTTTAAGATTGGAAGATTTTTAGGGGGTGAAATATTCGATACAATCACGCGTTGCAAATATGTTGTCGCGGCACGGAGTGACTAGGCTACACAATTGTGTAGTCTGCCGCTTCTAGGGTTAATATCTTGTGAGCCTGCAGACCCAGCCCGTCCGTTCACGTGTTTTTTTGGCATAGTTAAGTAATATTTTAACTAATCCTTAATATTTATCTCTTAACTTCATTCTTGTATATAGTAAGTAAAATCAACCCAAATCAAAATAAAAAAAGTATTAGCATGTTCATGTAATTTTAATGAAAGCAATGTATTTTTTTCCTTAAATTTCAAGATCGTTTAATTTAATTATACTATTTTTTGTGAGCAATTTATTTTTGTTAAAACAGTATTATACTATTGAAAACATTCCTAGGTTTGATATAAAAGCATGTTTGGATCAATAAAAATAATTTAAAATTGTTTATAGTTTTTTTTTTATTTTTGGGTCTATCAGGCCCAGTCCACCCCTCACGTAAATTTTTACCCGTCCGTTCTAGGGTTAAAGAAATAAAGCATTTACTAAATATTATAGAAACCGGCCGATTGTCAAGGAAATGATTAAAAGTACGTTTGGTTAGATTTGAAGGTTAAGTTTTGTTTTTTCAATGTAAGGATTTGTTCCAGATACCTTATATGTAGTGTACCGTACTAACTATACACACTAACAAGATAGCATACTGCATTTACGTATTTAACAAATACGTTACCGCCTTTTTTTTTTCACCTTTGGAGTCCTAACTATGCTAGCGCTACTGTGCGGACAGTTCTTGTACTGCGCCATTGAATTCTTATACTGCCACATATTTTTAAAGTATAAGTTATCTGGGGGTTTATCGTTGGTTTGAAAACATACTTAAACAATGTCAATATATGTAAACAACTTGATTTGTTTTCACTATGTAAATAGCGTTAAACTAGAGAGCTATTTTTACTACACGCCTTTTATTTAAAATACTGATAAAGTCTACTGATAATTAAAATCGTGACTATTTGAAAATTATTTATAAAAAAATATGTACCTTTCTTAAATGTTTACTATATAAAAATCCTTTCATTCACACAAAATCTCTGGCTCTACTGCGCATGTTTCAAGACCCTTACCACGCTACCCCGATATCAGAGTATGCAATAATTCGTTTGCATTTGCTTCATCTCGAGTGTAAATGGAGACCGAAGCGAATAGAGACCCCTAGATTTAAATAATAATTTCTTACACAAAATGTTAAAATTCGTATTCTTATTCAAGTAATACAAATCATATTTTTTAAAATAAATTAAAAAAAAGTTAGCGTTAAAATATTAAAACTACGTTCGTTTGGTAAATTTCTAGATCCACCAAATTCACCACAATGTACAAATTATCCCGCAAATGGTACCGCAGATGCACTGTACATATTGCACGGTACAAACTCAGACGGAAATAATAATATTTTTTTAATTTCCAGAAAGCAAATCCCCTTCCGCCAGTCCGGTAGTGACAGAAGAGGTGATAAGAGATAAGATACAGACCGGAAGTATGGAACAGCTGGCGGAAATGGTACTGCGAGGTGAAGGCCAGTCACTTGTCAACTACAAGAGCGACAACCCGGACGTGCAGACGTTTCTGAACAATGTACCGACTTATATGGTAAATATAGCATCATATTATAATAAGCGTTTTTACCTTACGGTTTTAAGTGAAACATAAAATTTGTTTTTATAAACGTTTATCGGGTTTCGCTATCACTAAGAATATTGACTGCATCCGTGTGTCACAGCTTATGTTATGATAAAAGTCAATCAGTAGGGTCTACATATTACGAGCAAATGAATCACTTTAGACAGCTGGTTCCAACTGAAACCCCAGTAAGGAATCTAAGGTTTACAATCCAAGTGCCCCGGGAATGGGTATGTTGAATGTCTTTAAAACGGCATCTCTTAAAAGTAAACATTTTGTAGAAAAGTTTTCGATTTAGTTCTATGGCAAGCATCAAGGTGAAGAACCTGAAAGTAAAAGAATGAATTGAAAAAAAAAAATACTTAAGGCTAGTATACACGGCGATACTTAGTGTCCACACGACAAGCAATTTTATGTCTAGATCAGTATAACTCGGTGTCGCACTTCGAGGGTCTGACGTGTCCACACTGCAGTTCGCGACACTTTTTTCTGTACACTTTACAATTTATTCAGTCCTTTACAAAACAACTATGGACAAACTTCGTGCTGCAGCATCGTGCATTTTAATTAAAAAACGACGACGCAAAAATGGAAAAGTTTGGTTTGAAGATGGATAAATGAAGACAACTGGGCGCTTATAATTAATTTTCTTTAATTTTTAATGTGCGCTTTAATTTTTCTTGTATTCATTACTAGGGGAAACCCCTGCGTGTTCCGCACGCCAACCCCTTTGAAACATTCTATACACATAACCATGTTATGTTTTCTTTATAATAAAGGTGTAGGATTAATAATAACCCCAAAGCTAAGAAGGTAAATAATGTGTTAAATGTTCAAATCAAATTATTTAGTATATTTTATAACAGAATTTATAATATAGGTTAAAAGAACCAGCAAGGCTCATGTCTACACTTTAATAAAAACCTAACATAAAAGTTAGAAATACAAATAATTGCTTCAATGTTTGAAATCAGCTGTTAATGGAAATATTAGAGCAATCAGCTGTTTTATCTGTTATTTTAATAAATCGGTTGCTATTTTAATGAATGTAAATACATTCAAGAAATATGTGTTGATTCACCAGTCTAGGCCTAACCTAAGAAAATTTTCCGACTTAATTTACAAATATTGAAATACAAATATTTTTATCAAAATTAATTATAGCATATGTTACTCAGGGATAGTGTAGTTTTTTATTACTAAAACAATTTTTTCAATCGGTTTAGTAGTTCCAGAGATTACCCCCTACGTACAAGCAAAAACAAAACAAAACAAATAAACAAACAAATTTTACCTCTTTACATTAAAAGTATAGATATAGATTTTACTGTGTTCTTATATTGTGCAGTTTTCTGTGTACTTCTGACTCTTTTGTATTAAATTGCACATCCATATTTTCCAAAGCAGCTGTTCTTTTTAAATTGATTTTATAATCGTAACATTCCAGATTTCTGGTAGTCCCTCAACATGTAACATTAACGGTTGGGTTTCTTTTTTTGGCCACAAACGAGTCATGTATTTACCCTCGCTCTAGCGAAAAGTTTCTGCTTGCTCGAAACTTGATACACTCGAAGAGACACTCTGATATGACCTGTACACACGACGGTCACTTCGACACTGACACAAGGTGTCGCAACCGAGAATCATTGGCAGATACATTGGTGTACTTTCGTCAGATGTTACTTTCTAACGAAGCATTTCCGGATTTATATTTGTATTCAATTTTTCATCATTTTTGCAATTAGAATCAGCTCAGAAAATACTGAAAGTGATGCTGGTTTTACTAACTAAGAAGAATCTCTACTTTGTGAGACTGAGCAGGCAAGATTTTCAAACCTCTCAGGAACTTGGGTTGTTTGGTTTGTTTTTATAATTATTAGCCTGGTATTTGATATTATCCTGGTATTGTTTTATATGACCCACTTTTGTTTGAGAAAGAATTTTTGAAACTTGCCAGCCTAGGTTTTGGAGTAGGAACTTTGTGCCTAGTAGAACGTATAACAACATATTTAGTAAGTTTTACTTTAAAACATTTATGTGTTTAGTTCTAACTGTTGCATAACACTTTACTACTCACAAAATGTATGGCTACTAATTTCAAATTGCAGTCCAAGATAGAAGCCGTCCACTCTGCCACTAGAGAAGGCGACCTCCGCGCTCTGCAGTACTCTCTGGACCGACGTAAGTTCGCCGTAGCCAGGGAGAACCGTTCACCTCTCCGCCTGACACCTCTACACGTCGCCGCTCTGTACAACCGTACCTCGGTGTTGAGGTTCCTGGCCGGGAGATTCCCGGAGACTTTACACGCGAGGGACTTGAAGGGACGGACACCTTTACACTATGCGGCGACGCTGAGGGATAACGCCCATTTCTATAGTCTGCTGATAACACTCGGAGCTGATAAGAACTTCGAAGACGAGGTGAGTGTTTTAGACTATAGTGGCTGTTGAAAGATGCGCTATTGCAGTGAGCCTTATGGTGAGACCTAAGGTCGGGAGTGGTAAATGAGCACCTATCATGGTCCCCAGAACTTGTTTTGGAATGTAATTAAAAATCATAAATATACAGGATGTTACAAAAAGGTTGGGATGGCTATACAGATTCAGATTCTACATGCAAAAATAAGTCGAAAATGTACTATAACATTTTTCGATTTCGGCTTAGTTTAGCCGTAATCCGCCATTTTGTATAAAAAAAATAACTCAAAAGCCCTTAGAGATATTTTTATGAAACTTGGTATACACTTTAACTCTATAGATATAAACATTTTCAAAAAATATCTTTGATCAGACTCATCAAATTTCAAAATGGCGGCCATTTAAAATTTGTAAAGTCAAATTCCATGAAAACCAGCTACTAAAACAAAATTTTACTATACACTAAATTTGAAGCCCTTTTCATTTCAAAACGAATAACACTTTAATTGCAAAAATTTTTTAATAAATATCAAAATGGCGGCCAAATAACAAAACCAAAGCAAAAGTCTATTAAAACTATGGACTAGGAGAACTCCAAATTATTCAATTTTAAATTAATGTTGTATTACAAATTGAAAGACAACTTAATTGTTAGCATTATTTACAACTATAATTAATGATTTAACTATGTACAGTTTAACAGCAATTTAAAAAGAAAAAAAAACTAAAACAGATTTTATAGTTATGGGTTTTTGAAGAGTCGTCATTGATTGAACTTCACCATTAAAGGAGCTGCTCAATGTGTCCTCCGTTGATTGTCACGCACTGCTCCAGTCGTCGGCCCATCGACTGCCTAGCCTCACCCGTTCGAAAATCCCTGGCATCCCTCTTATTCTTTGTCACCCATCTTCAACACGCTCTCTGAGCTGCTCAATGTTCTCTACAGGGGTTGAATACTAAAAGGTAGACCTATACCAAGTTTCATAAAAAATATCTCCAAGGGCTCTTGAGTTATTAATTATTTTAAAACAAATACAAAATGGCGGATTACGGCTGAACTAAGCCGAAACCGAAAAAATGTTATACTACATTTTCGACTTATTTTTGCATGTAGAATCTGAATGTGCATAGCCCGCTACAAAAATAACTAAAAAAAATTTCCATTAAAAAAATATGGTTTTAGGCTAATTTTGGTTGTTGTAGACAATTACCAAGAAATTATGTTTTTAGTTTTTTGTCGATAACTCAGTTATCCTTTGACCTACTGAAACTACAAAAAAGCATTTCGTCTGTCGTTAAAAAAGGAAAATATTTTGTCTCTTGTAATTTTTTTGTAAAGTTAACGGTTTTCAAGATATTTCTCATTAAACATTTTTAACGGTAGCCATTTTGAAAATTATAAAAATAAATTCTTTGTGTTTGGTACACTTGTTAATCGTAACATATAAAATGCTTATTAAAATTTGAACTCGATATCTTATCTATTTCCAGACTTACAGTGAGTTTTGTAAAAAAAAGAAAATGGCGGATTACGGCTAAACTAAGCCGAAATCGAAAAAATGTTATACTACATTTTCGACTTATTTTTGCATGTAGAATCTGAATATGCATAGCCAGCCCAACCTTTTTGTAACACCCTGTATATCGATGACTTTCCATTCAAAAAGGGCTAACACTACCGCTTTTGGAGGTTTCATTTGTAAATATAATTTGCGAAGAAATCGTGATCAGAAATTATATATTATGTATATATACTGTATACTGCATGTATATATGTGTTCGCACTCTAGCGGCTGCATTTTAAGGTAGATTTGATTCAAATTTAGTACACCTGTTGGTTGTCTACGTCATTCGGACGAATCCGTTAGCCAAACAAAGCCAACAACCGCAAGCACGGTTTTTGACCGGAAGTATCTAGGTTTTGAGATTTTTTCCTACGAGAATAAAACTTTCTTAGAGTTTTTTCAAAAAGATTACATGGAGGCTATTATTTTGCACATTTGTTTATTACGCGACCTTATAGCTAGCTTGGTTCCCCCAATCAAAACATAAAATCCCATAAAAGTACCCTGTTCAAATCCACGTGGTGGGTTTTTACCGTTGGGGCATCTTCTGATCCGTGGCCGACGACCGAGTTTTTACGCTGCGAGCGAAGCGAAGCACATAACCCGAGGCCGCAAGGTCAAAATGCAAACTCGCAAAGCGAGTTTTTCCGCTGCGAGTGGAACGAAGGAACGCGCGGGTCGAAGCTTTAGGCTTAGGTGCAAACAAATTCTACTAATATATTTCGTACAAAGAGGCAACTATTCAGCACCGTCGTGGGTAGACCTATTTCCCAAATTGTTGGTTGAAACCCTAAAATATATGCCTATAAGCTTAATTTTGGAAATTTGCTCAACTCACGTCAGCGGTTCACCTGCGTGGTCGAATTGTGGCAACTTGTAATGGGGTAACTTCTTGTCTTGCTGTGAGATCTACAATTTGATAGGTACTTACGGAAAAGCGCAGTATCTTGGATCTTACCTGTAAACAAAATTATACTTTATTTTTAATTAGTATTGTTTGGTGAAATAACGACAATTCTTTTGGTTAGTACCTAAGAGAAAGAATATATTTTGGTGGGTAAAAAAAAACTAGTTTTTAGTTTTACAGTAAACATAATAACAATAACAAACAACAAGATTAACAAGAATAACAAAATACAAAATAAAATAATTCGACCACGCAGCTGGACCGCTGACGTGAGTTCAGCAAATTTCCAAAATTAAGTTTATAGGCCTATGTTTTAGAGTTTCAACCAACAATTTGGGAAATAGGTCTACTCACGAAGGCGTTGAACAGCTGTCTCTGTGTACGTAATATATTAGTAGAATTTGTTTGCGCCTAGTGGCCTCGTGAGTTTGCACCACTTGGCTTCGAATCGGGTACTTGTATGGTAATTTACGTTTTGGTCGATTTTGGGGGAACCAAGCGAGCTATAAGGTCGCGTAAAAAAACAAAATGTGCAGAATAACATCCTACATTTATATTTTTAGAAAAAAATCTTTAAACAATTTTCATTCTCGTAGTAAAAATCTAAAAAAATAGTTACTTCCGGTCAAAAAACGTACTTCCGGTTGTTGGATTTTTTTGGCTAACGAACTCGTCCGAGCGACGTAGACAACCAACATGTGTACCAAATTTGAACCAAATCGGACTTAAAATGCGGCCGCTAGAGTGCGAACACACACATATATATATATATATATGTATATGAATTTTAATGACACACCAAAACGTGTTCTGGGGACCATGATCGGTGCTCATTTGCTACTCCCGACCTTGGGTCTCACCATAAGGGCCACTGAAATAGCTCATTTTTCCTATGGAAATTCGCTAATAACACGATTTAGTTGCTAAGTAGTTTTTATATTGATCTGCCCTTTCAAAGTGGAAGAGAACTTGTAAGACATGTTTTAACCTGAGGCGGCTCGCGTATAGGCACTGTGTGAACTGCAGCACGTCCTATTTACACTTGATACTATCTATAACCTGTAATATAACGAGTCCATTTTCTTTAACTCTTTCTTTGTAATTGTACAATATATAATCATTAAGTTTATGTCAGTAGCCATCCCCTTGTTTACGAAAAAGATACAAACATTTTGGTACGGAACTGTGCACTTCACAGTTCCAGCGACGTGATGTCTTGCAGTTGTACGCATGCGCACATAGGAAGCTACACTCGAGGCTGCGAGGGAAAGAGAGCACTGTCGTTCCCGCAGTGCCGACCCTGGCGTGCTGTGGAAGGTAGTTTTTTACTCCGGGTAAATTTTTTCTCTCAAATTAAACAGTGAGCGTTATACCCGGTACCTAGCTTGTATAAATAGCCGAATGTGTATAAATGTCGCCGATATACATGTGTTTCAGAGAGTTGTAAATAGTCATAGCTATGCTTGACGCCGAGACCACAAGGAACAAAAAATTCTTTTTTAATAGGTGTAACTAACTGGTAATACCCGTAAAATGACGTATACGGTAATTTCTACTCGTTAATAAAATCCTATTTATTTCAGGACGGCAAGACAGCCGAGTACTATCTCCAAAACCCAGATCACGTGACCCACGATCAGCTGTTAGCAGAGTTCGAAGGTCGTTCTGATCAGAAGCCCCCAGTGACGTCAGCGGAGGAAGAATTGACAGATAAAGGTAATACTTAAATTCGTTTAGGCTTTATTGTAACGCACAAGATTCTTTGTGAAATGTTTTATTGTCATACAACATTTATACAAACAACATTCAGCGTGAGTTCATAAGAAGCACTTACTTAGGTTCTAGGAGAAGACTGGTCACTTGATATTACACGAGAGGTACACTTGCGGTCACTCGAGGCTCACTTGCGGTCACTTTTACGCCACACCCTGAGTTAGTTCTGATGTGATAGTATTATTTGAACATGCCTTCTGCTTTCTGTTAGTTGCAGTTGGTTTATTCGTTAGTAGTGTTAATATACAGTTTACTAGGGCTCCGCCAAATAAAGATTGATGAGGTCAGAGGCAATTGGGTGACGTAGGATGGTAGAGTGGTAACCTATTAATAATGTAAGACAGAGTTCGAAATAGACATACAACATCCCCAATAATTCGAATTACGGAATGCGTTATAATTTCTTCACAATTCATATTTAAATAATCAACTATGAACATTTTAAACAAATTTGGTATTGCCAACTAAAGGAAACCATATAACAGATGTTTTACTTATAATACAGTAAGCCTTTTTCGATGATTTTTGTTTGTGTTTGCTTTTACATAATCTAGAAAACCTGTAAGTTGTGAAGAATATAACTGATAATAAATTTACCAAGTTGGTTGTTATGGTAATACATGTAAACGCTGTCAATAAACGTGTTTTGGTTCGGTATAGACCTTACCTGCAATTATGAAGTTTTTTTATTCAAATCAGTTTGTGATTGCTTTTATTTACATAATCTAAAAAACGTTGCGAAGAATATAACTCATTCTAAATTTACTAAGTTAGTTGTTATGGTAATATGATGTAAACGCTTCCAATAAACGTGTTTTGGTTCAGTATAGGCCTAACGTACAATTATGAAGTTTTTTATCCAAATCAGATGTTCTATTTATAATTTGTATTAAAATACTTTTGAATTGTAATACAGTAAGCCTTTTTCGGTGATTTTAGTTTGTATTTGCTTTTACATAATCTAAAAAAAAAAAAAAAACAGTAAGTTGTGAAGAATATAGCTGATTCTAAATTTACCAAGTTGGTTGTTATGATAATACAATGTAAACGCTTTCAATAAACGTGTTTTGGTTCAGTATAGGCCTAACCTACAATTATGAAGTTTTTTTATCCAAATCATATGTTTTATTTATAATATGTATTAACAGACTTTTGAATTTTAATACAGTAGGCCTTTTTCGTAGATTTTAGTTTGTGTTTGATTTTACATAATATAAAAAAAGTTGTGAAGAATATAACAGATTCTACATTTACCAAGTTGGTTGTTATGGTAATACAATGTAAACGCTTTCAATAAACGTGTTTTGGTTCAGTATAGGCCTAACCTACAATTATGAAGATTTTTTATCCAAATCAGATGTTTTAGTTATAATATGTATTAACAAACTTTTGAATTATAATACAGTAAGCCTTTTTCGTAGATTTTAGTTTGTGTTTGCTTTTACATAATATAAAAAAAGTTGCGATGAATATAACTGATTCAAAATTTACCAAGTTGGTTGTTATGGTAATATGGTAATACAATGTAAACGCTTCCTATAGGCTTAAACGTTTTTTG